>JAMKCH010017909.1:0-40853 GCA_023653785.1 Ophioderma brevispina
GGGGCAGGCCCGTTACGCCCATGCTTCTGTTCAACCATGTTTTGTTACGTACATACGTTCCAAGATAAGATAAATATAGCTGGCAATTATGACACACATGAATTGTTAATATGGTTTTGAGTTTTAGCCTCAAAGCCAAAAACACATTGGAATTATGCTATCAAGTACAAATTGATATTTTTCTTATGTGGCGATTCTCGGATTATTATAGATTTGTTTTATACAAGTTTGAAACCGTTAGTAGGTTATACGATATTAAATTACATTACAAGTTGTCATTGATAGTACACAAGCACAAAGGTATACCTGGAAATAATCATAAGTATCAGTATCTATGTTTGTATAACGCGTTCCAAAAAAAAGGCAATGAATCTATAAATGGCATGTGTACGGTTCGTCATGAATCAAAGCGATCTTTTTCAGTCACAAAACAACAAATCATCCCATATAACACATTAAGCTGAAATAGCCATCATTCTCGAAGTAGAAAAATAATTAATATCCATATTATAAAAACTCATGGAATTAGTGTGTTAGTAAGTGTTAAATGGATGTAATTGTCTTCGAGGCGGACGATTCTTTAATTCTTTACAGAGGATACTTATAATTCAATTCTATATCTCCATGGGATCAAGAGAGAAAGATGCTTGCTGCATAAGGACAGTGAGTTACGCATATCGGCGGAAATAACTGAGTCCTGCGCATTTTAATATGTCTAATTATACTTCAATACTATGGGTTATGTCAGTGACAAAAGTTGCACATTTGATGTGGAAAATGATAAAATGTCATCACAATTTCTTTTCCAAAATATCATTGACCAGTAGTTAGATATACATCATGCAGCAATTGACCGAGCAAATAATAAAGCAATGGTGATATCCAGTAAATCCGCTCGGTATGCAGAGGATAAAAGAACATACCAAATTTACTTTTCAAATGTATTGGAAATAAACAATGGCTCTGTATTCCAGATAAAAAAAAGGATTTCCGGTTGCTCATCACCAGATTAGATTGAGCTATTTTTTTCATGACCCAAACCACAAGATACTCGTCCTCTTTCACGAATCAAATAAATCTTAGGCTTCTACTACTGTGCGTTCAATAAACTGTGACATATATTTCATCATTTTTCCGAAAAGGAAACAAAGATGAACAAAAAATCATGAAAGAAAGTTGTTTGGCAGACTGCTGAACCTAATATCTTGTGCAGAAACAAAACTTAACCTATACAGGAACTGGTAGCGTTAACCCCAGTCTTTGAATTCACCGTGTTGTTAGCATAGGTCGCTAGGACCCCCTTCTTTTGTATTTTTCTAATACCTAGTGGTAAATTGAATAGAAATGAAGGTATCGCAATAAGTTATGGATATTGGTTCTGCACACAAAATGTTAGTCACAGCTTACCCAGCAACATATCCACCGTGAGTTTGTTTAACAATAGTTTCTTTTTTCATAAAGTGATGAAAATACAGTCAAAATTATTGAACTCACAGTAGAAGCCTCAAAGTTTTTTTTTCGCGAACGAGGGCCAGCATCAATCCATAACTGGTAGACGTTTTCATATAGAAGTCCCAAGTATACAAAAGGAGTGCCCATTGATTCCGTCCTGCGCTCTGCACAACATTCTACAGGCATGACGGAATCAAAATGGCAATGATTCATTTGCGATGAGACTTCTATGTGAAACGTCTTACCCTAAACTGGGCGGGGAGAACCAGTCTTATAACACCGACATCTATTCAAAAAAAAAAAAAAACTTTTTTTTTTGTTTTGGGCCATGGACAGTAACCAAAGGCTTGCAGTTCCAACTAAAACAAAGGGGAATCTGAAGTCCTTGGTCCGATGAATAACCATGTGGATTTACTGTCAATAATGCCATTATTTGCTGTGAGTCAATGCTAGCTAGGGTATGTCCCTTGATCACTGATATTCAGAAAAGAAATTGAGATGGCATTTTATTCACTTTCATCAAAATGTGCAAACCTTTACAATTGCCATAACCAAAAATGGTAATATAAAAGTTATTTTATTTATAGCGGGAAATGGTTTACTTCTGACGAATTATGCTAATCAAAATGAACAATTTTTCCTTTGATCCCATGGCCAAATACACCGTTTGTGCGGTTGCGCGATATCAAATGAATATGCACGCCGTACTAGACGTAAGGAAGTCATACACAGGCCTAAATAAGGTAGCATATGTGGGTGTATATTGATCATACCATCAAGTAGATCCCTCGGTTTTCATTGGATAATCGTCGGAATTTATATGACTAGATATATTCCGTATCATACCCTCGGAGCGCGCCTGCAAGCTCGTATCATGTCAGTTAGAACTGCGCATGCATGACCAAGCATCATGACAACAAAATCCGAAAATTCGGTGTTCATTTTTGACGTAAACCACTGCTCTAATTTGGCGATTTTTAGCAATGTTGAACCGAGGTGGAACAAGGTTTCAGCATAATCGCTCACAATTACACCAAGACTTTAAAATAGATGAATAATTTGTTTGTGAATCAGAAAAAGATGGATTTAGGACCGTTATTTTCTAAGATTCTTGTCGCTGAAAATCTTCACCCTTGCACTCATTTAACCAATAGGCCTACCAGTCCGTATTGTTGGTTTTGTGAATCACCCTTTTTTTAGGCCCTATGTTTGTGCCCTGATTGTTCTGCTTGGGTTTGATAAAATCGTTATTAGGTGACTATGAGATCTGTGATACGGATTATATATAGTCTCGGATTCTGTATCTGGGCTCTGGCTGCGAGCCAGATATCATGCTCCAGAAAAAACATCCATGATCTTCAATGAGTGTGGTATAGGTATCATCCATTTTGATTAAAGCTATTATATTAATGTGAAATTTTACTTGGAAAATATTTCTCACGGGAAAAAGTACTTTATTATTATGGAAGGGACAAACGGAATCCCTTGTGCTTATTTAGATCATGCTCGAGAGCTAAGTACTATAAATAGCTGGTATTTTCCAGTTATTGTGCAAGTTACAATTTGCCCAAAAGAGGGAGTTTCCCATGAGTACTTGATGATGCAATGCAGGATGATGTAATTTATGGGAGATCCAATTGGACAGTGTTAGGTTATGTATGTTGATGTTGTAATGGCTGTTTTAGATGAAAAAAAAGTTGTGAAACATAATGTAAGGAGAGATTGAAACCTAACAACTTTGCCAGTAAGAATTTATCAATTTATCTCCAGAGATGGTAGATTGTGCAGTACTTAGTGTGAAAGCGGAACGCCTGCTCTCATTTTTTTTCAAGCAAAAGAGCTTTCAGTTTTTGGATTTCAAAATTACCATTCCATTTTGTGGTCCTAAAAGTGGACATGTGCGCAGACAGACTTTTGGTGGTTAAGCACTTGGATTATTGTACTGCCAGAATATTAGTGTCGTCAAAGGACAACCTCGTCGTCTTGAACTGCTAAACTATTTCTGGGCACACTCTAAATTTTCAAACATTTAACTCCATAGCTGGGAAAATGGGCTGAAAGTAGCCCAGATTTGCTTCAGTGGTTCTATTGTTTGAGCAAGTGAATCTGAACATTGCTAAAGCTAGGGAGGCAATTCCTGGTGGAAACCCTGCCCTCGCTGTCTAGACATATCTTTGCCTCTAGGCTGTTTCCAATAAAACTGTAACCCCATATCGTTGGTTGCCCACAAAATTGTACTGGCTGCAACTGGGGGGGGTCACAACAGGGCCAATCTTTACAGCTAAAATCCATTGGTGTGCCGAGGCCCAGAAATTGCCGAGATCAGTCAAGGTATAGGTTAAAAGTTAATCCTTAATATTGTACCAAGTAAGAATCACTTAATTTGAAATCTTATATAATAAAAAATTAAATCATTTTGCCTTTGAATTCAAATTAATGGAATTAATGTTTAATACAATAGAGATAATTTTACATCCTCACATTGATTTCGTCACATACTACATTTCCTGAGCATTAACTTTTAAATCCTGAAATTTTGAGTGTAGCACTCATTATAGTTAGGTTAGGTAGTTTATAGTATGATTTTGAAAAAAATTACAATTCTAAATTCAAAAATTGTTTGATATTATTTCACCTAATTTCCCCACTGTGTTCAGACCCTCCACTTGATCTACTTTTGCAATATATTGGGTTTCATTCAATTCTGTCTCTTCTATTTAATAAGTATTTTACTTTCTTTGTTGTTGTCGTATTTCTTCATATTTGACTTTCTTAGATCTCTTAGATATTTGGAATGTGTCTTGACTAGTGTGATAAAGGCCCTATCAGTGAATTTTTGCATGTCTATATAAGAATTAGTATTTCCAAACAGACCCTACACGTTATAAGCCCAAAGTAACCTAATAAGACAAAATTTTAGTCATTACGGTCCGTCAAACATAACTACAACACTTATTTTCAATGGAAATGTTTTATCTTTGAACACTGCTGTTTTCTTACCTTTCTATCATATTTTCATGTTTAAAAATTAACTTACCAAATTCTATAGTACTTATTTTGGACTCTTCGCGGGTGATCACTGATAGTGGCTCTTGTGAAATATCCAACAGGGGATCTTGAAGCTAATCGGTATACTATACTATAGAGGTTCATTTAATTGTCATATTCCTTTGTTTTTTGTTTTGGTAGTCAAATAGAGTGAAACGGAAAACATATTCCAATTCACAGTTTAGTGCCATGACACGCGACCATTGTTGTGTTAAACTTGCACTGGCTAATTGGTCATACCTTAAAGGGGAATTCGTAGATCCCCAACCTCGTCCCCAACGTACCTAAAAAGTTTTTATATCATCTAAACCGTCGCTTAGTAAACCACGTGTACCTATCTTAGTGCAAATTCGGTCGTACCATCGGTAAAAGAATTCCGCATTTGTACTTTCTGGGTCCGTAAATTTAACAGAAATTACAGCCAGTGGCCTATGGGACCCGTGGTAAAAAAAAAATTGCTCAATACAAAAGCGAACACAACCGCAAGATCGTGAATCAACTAAAATTTTGGATAATGAAGCTTTTCTCAAGGATATTCTAGTCCACATGAATAAAACAGAAGAGTTCAGAAGTAAATGGAATCACGAAATGGCACCCCGTTAAATGAATAAGTTTTTCACCGTTAAAATTACGCCATCATACTACTAGAATGAGAAATCGTCCATAGAATAGTTTGCCCTCAGTGTTTTGCAAGTGCATGCTCTCGTGTCAAGTACAGACACAAGAGACATCAATTGAAACAAGCAACCTCCTTTAATTCTTAGGACCACGGGCCAAAATAGGTCCATACAATGATAGACAAGACACTCTGTGTCGAAAAACTGCTGGTATTGAGGTAACATTTTACATACACATGGGAAAATAGCCAGCGATAGATCAAGGACCGACCAAGAAAGAACCAGCCTGTGTCTCAGTGCGTCCCAAGGACGTTGAAGAAAGTTCCATGAAGTTGCCAGTTGTGCAGTTTCATTGATAATTTTCAAGCAAGTTGAAGGTATGCATGTTATGTATGTAATACGTGTGATACTAAAGGTTGCAGCCCTGTTGTGTTTTGTATATGTAAACACTATGTATTAAACACCATTTAACATAAAATGTGTGATGGTATTACTAGTGTGATTCTTTTTAATTTTTGGTATATTGTCAAGGCAGTTTTTTTTTTCATTTTGTTATGAGTAGTATTTGAGATAACATTCAGTATGTTTAGCTCTATAAACGCCTAGTTTTCGCTAATGATTTACAGTGAAGTGACATCATACCATCTGTTAATCAATGATGTTAGTTACTGAGATGTTCAAACATAATAAAACACTTAAAAATTGAGCGACAATGACACTTGGAAATTAGTGCCTATGTTTTATAACATTAGCTCAATGATTAGAGTAATTCATTAGGATCTTTAATATTTATTTCTGTTCTTCAGAAGTTTGTATTTTGGACGTTACAAAACTAAATAGTGATAAATATGTAAACTAGCCGTCATCTGGCATATGCCTTGTGCATCTAGTGTTTTTCCTTTACAAGTTCAAGATTCTTTCCATATTTACATGCGGCACACTAAACACAAATCACACCAATGGGAGCAACTAGAGTACAGATTGGCTGGACCGGCCTACGTAAACTAACATATGGTGACCCAATTTGTTGGATGTAAACAAATTTGGAAAAAGGGGTACTTGAGGTCCTTATCGAACTTGGAAACAGACCGACGTCTAAGGTTAGCGAGGACATATTGGCACGGGGTCTTATGATGACAAATCATGATGAGCGATTGTGATCTTATATCCAACACACCGCTAGCAATTCATCACAGAGGATGCGTATTTTAGGTTTACTAGAGTAGGACAACTGCTCCCTTTTTGACAAATATGTGAAAAATAAATGTTACAAACCAAGTCATCTGCATAGAAAAAAATCTACAGACTTCTACGAAAGCATTGACCTCTTAGCAAGACTTCCGGTGTCCTCTGAAGAGTCCCCCACGGAAAATCTCTAAAGATTTCTACATGTGGTTTCTGAGGTGAAAACTTTGCATCACTGAAAGTCAAGTCATAGTGTGCCATATGTCGATGAAGGATAACGTTGTTGCACATAACTTCGCGTTTGGCATAATTTCGAACGACATGTCAGTGCGTCGCCGTGAAACTTACTACAAGTGCTATTATTATCTTTGGTGATGTTCCTCTTTTGGTATGAAGCAGCAGATAAATGTGTTGATTTGGTGGAGCAAGCTCACTGGGACCGACTGGGGTTTGAGACGTCTATATCCACCGGTGGACGATGGTTAGGGCACTCATTGCGAATGTGATCTGCAGTCTATGATGGGGAGCCACATTGGCAGGCCGGAGATGGTCGCAGCCCCCACTCGGTGCTAATTCCTGTTGAAACGACCGACTCCTGTGCAAAATCCCACCCCCCGTCAAGGTGGGACCCATCCTTGCCTGGGAGATTGCTACCAGGTGGGGAGTGCTGTTCATAGGTGTAATAGTGAATTGGTCTTGGGGTATATAGTCAGGCAGTGTTCCGTGTCTGTACGATATTGAATGGGGAGCTGAAGAGTTTAGCGGCGTGCGACATAAAGGTCGACGAGAGCGCAGTCTCTGTTTGCCGAATGATGTGATTCTTTACAGTATTATGCAGCAGGTGCTTGTTGTCCAACAGATCCTTGTTCACCAGTTTTTGTGTGTGATGTTCTCCTCGAAGCACTGAGGTGCAATGCCTGAACGCACTGGTAGACACTGATGGAGTAGGACGAAGGCGGCCCGTAATGGTTCTCATGGTCTCGTTGAGTACTGTGTCAGCTTTTTTGTGTGAGAGCTAGTTGCACCATGCTGGGGCGGCATATTCAGCAGCGTGTAGACCAGAGCCAGGGTGGTGGGCGTAGAGTAGATGAACTGCACCCCGTGAAGATCCAGCAAGGCAGCACAGGAGGTTATTACTCGAAGATACCTTACACATACTGAATCGAGATGCTGTCACGATAGGTAAGCTGTCGATCAAGCTTCCAATCCCAGATAAGTGGTGTAGGATTGTATGGAGGTTGATTTGGAGTTGGCGATGAGCCTTTTGGGGTAAGATGAAAGACAGTAGCAGTGGTCTTAGCTTCACCCAGCTTGTGTCTCCAAGTCTTGAGATATGCTGCAAGTAGGGCCATATCTGCGCAGTAAGTGTTTACTTTATACTTCAGTCCAGTTTCTGGCCAAGTGAAGAAGGGCAAGATCGTCGGCGTAGCAATATTGTCTAGATGTGTTGAGGTAAGTAGATGATATACAAGGTGAAACAGTATGGAAGTCAATCAGGGCCGTAGCCAGGGGGGTGCGGAGGGTGCGCGCGCCACTCCCCCAAAATGACCAAGTCCGCTTTATCATGTTAAGGGTCCGCTTGTCAGTTGAAGGTCCGGTTTGTGATGTTTAATTGGTGGCTGTATTGTAAGGTTGTGTTTACTACTATTACGCGCATTAACAACGCAGTAGTAAAAAGCATTACTACCAATTGTCTAACCGATGATGTGTAATTGTTGCTTCACACCACCCCCCCCCCCCCCCCGCTCTTCAGAGTTGGATTGCGACGGTAAAAAAAAAAATGGGGCAACCGGCGCGCGCAGCGAGCCGAAAAACAAATTTGTTTCTCTACAAAAAAGGTCCACTTTGGCACTCCGCACCCCCAAATTGAAATCTGGGCACGGGCCTGAAGTCAATACTGATCCTGTGGGACTCCGTTCCTCAGCCGACGCAGGCTATGCTCTGCTGCTCTGATATCACCTGGTCTTAAGAACAAAGATTCGGTTTGAAAGCATGTTAAATGAATTGTATAGGTGACGATCAAGGATGGTCCTGCGAAGTTGGAGTGTCAAGCCCTGGTGCCACACTGTATCGTATGCTGCAGTAAGGTCCACCAAGATGACGCTTGACTTACATTATAAAGGATTTTTATTTAGGCGATACACAGTACTTTTCTTAACATCCACTTCATATGTGATCCCCTCCCCGGACCCAAAGAATTTAGCAGTGATCGGTCACGGTGTCAAGTGTTGAAATGCTTGAATCGGTCAATTGTGGAATGATTTTATAGTCATGTTGAAAATGCTCCCTTTCCCCTGAAAGTGGTCCTACCAAAAAGATCTAGGACAAGTTACATGATTCCCGAGTGCCGAGATATAATGGAATTTGCACCAATATACGTGATCTCCATGTTAAGACGTATGTGGCATTTTATAACAGTAGAGGTTACACTGTTCAAGCAAAATTGTGCTATATTTTACCATCCAGCTGATTTGAGTATAAACAATTATAATAGAGGAGGAGCAGAATATAATAGGGCCTTATTTAAAAACAAAAGGGGAGTTCGTTACCTCCCACTACAGAAAGGTGACACCTTTGGTAGTTAGTATGGACCCTCTACATCAATGCTAGGTAGGTAGTCACTCTCAAATTGTGGTCAACGTTGTCCATAGGGGCCAATTTAAGTTCCACAAGGGGTCAAACTTTGAAAAATGCCCCATCATGTTGAAATGTATGCAATATTGTCCATCTAATCATAAGGATTCCAAAAATGGATAGTTTGTACCACCTACGACCATTGGTTTTGGAGTTAAGAGGTAAAATGTGCTAAAATGGTAAAAAAGGTAAATTTCAATGTGTACAGGGGTCAACATTAAAACTTAATCCGATTATATTTTTAAATACTTGCAAGTTATTGCCTGAGGTTAGGGGACTCATAAAAGGTATAGTTTGTTTATGTTAAATGATTATCTCCGACGATAAGGGTCAAAGGAAGGTCCAGCACCAATTGGGTATGGTGACTATGACCTATTTTGTTACATAACATGGTAACTATGCATTGCAGATGGTACAAATCTATTCCTTATTTTGACTAATTAAGCTAGATGAACAAATTCTATCATTTTCAACAAAATTGGAGCAACTTCCGATTTGACCCCTGTACAAATAGAATTGACCTTTTTTACCATTTTAGTGATTTTTACCTAGAACACAAAAACCATTGGTCATAGTTGGTACAAACTATACACTTTTTGGAATCCTTGTGTCTAGACGGGGACAATCATGGATACAGTTCAACATGATTTTTGGGCATTTTAAAAAGTTTGACCCCTGTGTAAACTTACATGGCCCCTATTGAAAAAAGTGACACCACAATTTGAGAGTACTACCTACCTAGCATTGATGTAGAGGGTCCATACTAACTGCCAAAGGTGCAAAAATTTTCATGTAGTGAGAGGTAAAACGATGATGTTTGACTGCGGTCCTAGCTCCTCCACTATAGCATTCTATGCTGGCTGTTGTAAGACATAACAAGCAAAGAAAAGTCTGTGAAAGCAAGCTTTTGGCCGACTACTGCGTCACGTAGGGTTTCGAAAGTAATTCGAGGTAATGATGCCGTGGTATTACCCAATTGGATTTCCATGTGAAATCTGACCCCAAGAATTAATCTAAATTCAAAGTTACTATCTCACGATTTTTAATCCAGAAGGAAACTTGAATACATGCAAAGAAAAAGACGTCTGGAATTTGAGGATTTCCAGATTTTTTTTTGTTTGGAATTCAACGCACCATTTAGTTTTTGTCTGAAATTTCACGATGTTCCACAGGGAATAGTCATAAACTTGCATACATTCAGTACCTGAGGGCTTAAAAATGTATTGTCCGTCTGTGAATAGATTGCGATCAATATCTTTAAATTCCAACAAAATTATAAATACCTAACTTGGTCTGAAATTTTCTTTACTTGATGAAATTATCAAAATCAGGCAATTTTGAAAGTTGATAGTTTATCTTAATTATTAGAAAATTAATATTATCGCCCTATTAAAAATATTTAAAAATTATAACTCAAAAAATCAAACATATATAATTAATAACGATTGCAACAAAAACAATTTCGATAGTTGATTAATAAGATTAGACGACTAGCAATTTTAAAATGCACGTATTTTATAAGTCTCAAAGCCTTGACATTTTTATTCCGCTGTCACTAGGAATAAATCATATTTCTTCACATTTGAAATTCTGCAGCCAGTTTCCAAAGGCGCACAGTATGGACTACCCCTAACAGCTCCCCATTTACATCTGGTGAAGTGAGACAAGAGAGATCAAGTTTCCTTGCCCCAGGGACACAACACGTTTGGCATGGCCGGGCCTTCGAACTCACATCTCATGATCACTATTCCCACCCCCCTGCTCTTTTTCACTAGACCACACGTTCTCTCAAGAGCATCTTCATTTCATTACACATATTTTTCCCTGCCCAAGAAATTCGAACCTTTATCTAATAAATAAATTATATTGAGATATATTGATCATTATAATTGAAAAATCTTTAAAAAAACACTTCCATCACGTTATACGTCACTTAATAAAGGGAGCAACGTCAAATTCAATTGTAATAGCATTAAATTACATGACTTTGAACCTACTAATAGTGAAAGTGATTATTACATCATCATTTGTGTCCAATACAAATTCTTGCATTTATAAAAACTTCGGAGATAGAACTGTAGAAACGTTCTACATTCCTTCTGCTGGATTAGTTGGATAATCGTCTTCCTCCCGTAAAATTGTAATTGGACCCCAACCGCATAATTACAATACTCAATTGATATACGTGATCGTACGAATACTAGCAGTAATTCTATCTTGTAAGATTCTGTGCTCATCTTATTTTTAAGGGGGGGTATGGGGTCTGAATATGATAAGACATTGTTCCTAATACCCAAAAATAGAGATAATGCAATGGCTAAGTGTGTAACTGTATCTACAAATGCTTTTCATTTCGATCGCAAATCGGACTTCGGAGTCCCGAATATTGGCTGATCAAAGTCAGTAGTTACGCAAATTTGCCAAAAATGCATCCTAATCTCCATTTTTATCATGTGAAAATTTCAAGGGTCAATTTTTAAGATATTTTACAAGATATTATTTATGAACTATTAACACATTTAGGGGGCTAATTGAAGTAAATACATACTCATATGAAATCCTTTCCATAATTTAAAGTAATTAAATGTCACTGGGTAAGTGATTGTATGTATTTTTATTGTTTTTCATCACCCTGCGAGAGTTAAGAACTTATTTGAAAAATTAATTACAGGACAAGGGAAATGCCAACTATTTCATATTCTTTCATTAATATTATGATAATTCAGTATAAAATGAAATTTAAAAAATAATTCCATATTTCACATCAAAGCCCCTCAATTTTGTCCTAAAAATTTTCGAGGCCTCTAACCTCGTTTCGTTAAAATAACGCAAACATCCAAAACGAGAACGAACTAACTAGAAACGCTACATGCTATGAACAGAAATTGGCACACATATTAAGCAAATACAGGCGAGTGAACCATGAAGGCCGATTTCAAAATGTTTCCAAATTCAATTACGACGCCATGAAATTATGCGCTTGCCGGTTGCCATGGCAACAAGTATTAACAGAATATGTGCTCATGGTTTCATTCCGTATTTACCTCCTGCATTTGTCACCCAAGTTTCGTCCATAGCATGTTAAGTTATTTAGTTCCATTCGTTCTCGTTTTAGCCATCAGAGGCCCTTACTTGTTACCCTGGCAACCAGAGCAAAATTTTTTCAGGGATTTTAAAACTTTGTGACATGGGCTGCAATATGATATATAGCATATATATACCACTATGTAGGAAAATTAAGAAAATCTTTCAAAAGTTCACTGCTCACCCCATAACCCCCCCCCCCCTTAAAGACATTCATCTGACGCCTTTCTTTCTTGGAATATCGCGTTCGTAACCCTTTCTGAATCTTGGAAGTTCCGGGTAGCAGTTTAACAGTATTTCTTTGCGGCCCTATCAGGATAGCTGTCAGTACGTTACATTAAAAACTGTTCATACCATTTAGGATTACAATATTTGTTTCTCGTCATTAAGCAATAACAGCACATTTTGTGAAGAGCTCCCCAATTTTCCAAATATTTTGAGATTTTTTGCACAGTTGTATTGGTCATGGTCTAGTAATTAGACCGTGAATGATAGAGTTCAAATTCTCTATTTGTCCGCAAATCAAGGAATTTTGTAATTAGAGTAATTAATTCGCGATCTCCGATAATAATTCAACAGCTGATGAAAAAAAACGTCCTTCCAATATGGAATAACCGGGAATTACATAAGAATTCAACGGCTGATGGAAACGTACCCTTCCAATATGTAAACCCGGAATTACGCATGTACATATCTAACACTCAGCCATTAGCTGTGTCCTCGGTTAGGCAATCAAGACATTTTCTTGGAGATGGCCCCTATTTCATCATGGACGGACATCAACTTAGCATTTCTAGCTCTTCCGTTAATACAATCGGGGATCCAAATTCTAATTAACAAACATAGCTTATTTTTATGATAACTACTCCTTTTTTGCATTTGTTTACAGGTATAGTTTAACTAGACACTTACCACACAATTGTGGGCAAAAATACATTTTTTAAAATTGGGGGCGACTCTTCAAAAATTGCTGTTCCTTGCTTAAATATAAAAATATTTTCTTAGGTGGGATTCACAATTCAATCACCGGTTGCACTAAAACCGGTTCAACAGGTTGCCTGACGACCATCACCAACCGCAAATCGAGATTTGAAGCCACCCCTTACGTGTTTCGCCAGGATTTTAAGAACTCGTGTGTTCATTGTTGCTTATCTTATATAACTGATGACATGAAACTAAATTGCCATACCACAGAACAAAATTTGTTTTTTGTTATTTTACTGTGAAGGTCAAAGATGTTGTCATGTTTAAATCCAAAGCAAGGATGTGACTTTCATCCTTGGAAATACTTAAATTGTAAGTGTAAACAGCTTACATACGCTCTCAGGGGGGTGATCCAAGAGAAAGCATTTATCTATTTGAAAATTCCTGTGTTTAAGATAATCTAACAGAATTGTCATAAGTTTACTTTTTTAAATGAAATATTGACAAAAAAGGAAGAAACCGGAAGTACCAGAAGAGCGATACTATTTTTCTCCTAAAGAAACCTGTGAAAATTTTTAGGTAAAGGAAGTTTGTTGGATGTTATGAGCGAAAATATGCCTCATTTGGTCGACCAATATTAATTTTATACAGTACTCTATGGGAGTATCAAAATCACGTTTTTAGCTCTCACTTCAAAAGGGTTGAACGCAGCGGCGGAACTTGTATAATGGGGTTTTGGGGTGAAAGCCATTCTATCAAGATGAACAATTTAATAGACTTAAATCGGACCATCCCCCTTTAAGAGGTGGCTACAAACTCAACTGCCGGTTGTTCAACCACCGACAGTCAGCCGGCGGATAATTTTTAAAGCGCCCCCTAAATTGGGCGTTTAAGGCCTTAAAATTGAGTGTCAAACATACTGGAAAAGTTGCATGTAATCATGAATAATCATTGCACATGCGCAATTTGTGGACACCCGTATGACATAGATGCGTGAACCAAATCTATTTAGAACCTGCCATTGGAATTGAGTACGATTCTTTAATCAATGCAATCGATCTATTTCCACAAGAAATTGTTGAATATTCAAATTAATTGTGCACTCCAAAGGGAGGATTTTGCCTTTGGCCTAATATTATTTCGTCTAATATCCAGATGGTCTAATTACGTTTGTCCAAAAGCACCAGTCTATACTACCCACGTACACTCTTAATTTAATTTCGTCTAATAACCACTTGGACTAAATACATTTGGTTAAAAACGTCATTTTGTCTACAACACTTGGCCTATTAACCAGTTTTTCTAATCACCATTTGGTCTATCACCACATCGGTATACCATTTTCGTCTAATGCCCATTAATCTAATCCCCCGATTGTCTAAAACCATTTCGAATAATGACGTTGTTGGGGTTGGAGTTAGGGTTAGGGTGTTTGGGGTAACTTGAGGTTATTAGACATCTTGTTATTAGACTAAATGTGTGTAGAAAAAATGATGTTACACAAAGTGGAAATTAGACTGTGGTATTAGACGAAGTGAGTAATAGATCTTCACAAAATGCAACTCACAAAGTGCACAACGTATGCTTTTTTCTAAGTATGTTCTGACCACATGCTTTCTACCTCTTAGAAATGATTTTTTTTCTCGTCTTCTTCTACTTCAAGACCCTTAAGCCAGAGTTTCATTGGATTTTCAAACATTTGGATTAAAGGTTATGTAGGTGTCATTTTTTACAAATCTAAAACATGCATGCAAATCGTTTGACGGTCGCGCCGGCAACTCTTATTTTCACGGGCCAGCAGATCGGCAGGGTCTGGGGAGGGGTTGGGGGCGGCTGCGTGACACATTATGGACCATTGCACAAACACGTGACATTTGCAGTACGATGGTATTTGCACTGTATGTCGGGAACGCATAACAATGTAATGTATGGTTGCCAGTTCCTGAGTTAATTTATAATCATTGACCCGAATCCGTGGTTACTAACATGTCAATACTTTACTTACAAAGAGTAATCTACTATTGAAAAGAAATGCTACCTGGTTTTCCCATATTAACATAAATTGAAAGAGACAACAGATTTGCCTGCTATTATGTTAACTAGCGGGAGGCCCGCGCTTCCCGTGGGCTCCCGCTACTGTGTAAAGGGGAGCGATCACTGAACAGCGACCGGTCACTGAAACAGAAGCGATCACTGATGAGAGGTGAACACACAGGGCTACAACCACCCGCAAACCACACCATGGTTACGACAATTTTGGCATCCTTGGTCGCATGTTCTAGCTAGACTCCTCTTCTTAGTGTAGACGGTTTGGACTGCAAATGTCGACAACCCCTCCCCTTGGTACAACAAAACGCAACCACTTCTATTTGAAAGATAGTAATAAATAAATTTTAAAAAATGATGTTGTGGTCCAAAACTTTTGGTGGCAGGTGGTGTTTTATTGGGTCAAAAAATCACGTTTTTGAGCTAAAAACTTTAGAAAATTAGGATTTATTAATTTCTTAGCAAACATATAATACAATATATAAAGGGTCTAGAATTTTAGCCCCAAAATCACTTTTTCCCTAAAAAACATATTTTTATCACATGTCACCACCACGAGTATTACCTGAACCCTTTTATGCAATGTCTAAAACCTATATCATACAAAAGTATACCGTAAAAGATTGTAATATTTTTACTGGGGTGAGGGAAAAAAATTAAATTAATTTCAAACCACACCAACCCATACTAACTGAACGATACCATGTCACAGTTTACACGTTTTCAGTTACAATCATGTAACAACAATTCAACTTGGCAATAGGGTTGCTTGAAATCGCAAGACAGTACCGCTTAACCATAGAAGCGTAACTGAAGTGATGCAAGCAAAATCTAAATGCCATTAAAACCTAGGGGTGTCCTACCTCAAAACAAAACTGTCATCTTTATAGAACATATTTCTACATCAAATGGTGTAATAATCTTTCGAGGACACCCTCTAGAATTTTTGTAAACAATGGTTTAAGTTGTAGCAAATTTCGCATTTTTGCATTGCGATGATCAAACTCGTGAGGGATTATGGTAGTCTGGCAAGTCGAACTTAACAACGACAGCACATTTATTAGTATTAAAGCTAGGAGTCACGCAGGCGGCGGCGGTAAACAAGGTATGAAGATCGACAATAGATTAAGCCTGCCCTCTCAGTTAAAGCGTGATTAATATTTCGACCCCCCCCATAAAGTAGGTGTACGTGTTGCCAACCTGTTTTAATATAGCGATGATCATGGACAATGTTATTTTTTCATCAGTGAGCTGAGTTTCCACATGGCCATATTAGCTAGATTTGCACGCGACCTCTGCATGAAATGTAGGCGAAAGCAAGGTCGTTCGCCTATTGACCGGGTAACCAAAACAAAATGTCACCCAGGAAACTGTCCTAAATTTTGAATTTAATCATGCTATCACTTTTAGTTTTCAGGTTTATGAAGAGATTTAAGCGCTGACAAGAGTTAGAAAGGGAAAGATATCTGTACATGCCTTGGATAATTGAAGAAAAACAACCTTTGCGTAGAAACCTACTTGAGACAAAAAAATCTACGTAGGGAAAAAGGTCTCTTTCATGACATTTTCAATGTCATCATTATCTTGACAAATGAAGATTTATGCGGTGGTCAAGAAATTCAGCCCATGAGGACCGTTTCAAATCTGAATGCTAAAGAATCTGGTCGACCAGGAGGTGCACGTAAAATGTAATATGATTACCGTAAGAGATTTTGTTGGCCAAAGTTAAAATCAGTAACTTGATGTTGCATCCTGGAGTTTGGTATTCCTTAAAGATTAAAGATAAATAGAACATAATCTCACCTTGTACATATACATGATACTTACACGAACTTCGTCAGGCAGACATGGAAAAACGTGCGAATATGGTAAATGGTTCTGCGAAAAGATGAGGAAGATCCAGACATTAGAAGGTGTAAAAGAATGTGTCTTGCACTCACCAAACCTAAACCCCCATTTGCGGTTGCCTGAAAAACAACACTATGAAACAAGCTTCAGACGATTCCTGGCTTAAGGAGGCAATTAAGCAAAGTGCATACAAAAAGATAGTTTTGCCTTTTGCATTTGTGCTTGTCAACGCCATGGGGAAATTGTAACACATTTTGCAAAAGATAAGTTCAAAAACTGGTCAATCCCCAAACATGTAGACCATAGAGAAAGCTTTGGAAAGACGATTCGACCCACAGACCTTATGGTTATGGTATCACGACCAGGCACTTCCATATTGGCTGTACCACTACCACTATATATACTTGGACTTCTATACCTATATATATATATATATTATAATAGGCGATGAGGCTATCTTCATGCAGAGTGCTCAATTCTTGAAAGCAGTCGAGATAAATTGATGAACCTATACTGGAAGCGGGAGTTGTTACTCTGGAGTTTCACCCTTGTGCGATCATCAGACAACTCGTCTGAATTGTCTGATTATCGCACAAGCGTGAAACGCCGAGTAACAACTACCGCCCAGTAGGTTCATCAATTTATATATATATATAGTATTTATATCTATATATATATATTATATATATATAATCTATATATAATACATATATCTATATATATATATATAATATATATATATATATATTATATGTTCTTTCAGTTCGTTATATAGTATAATATATATCTATATATATCATATATATATATCTCAATATCTCTTAATAATTATATAGTATTTATATATATATATATATATATATATATATTTATAATTGAAAAGATTGGCACACAAGAGAACGTAGCAATTATAAATATCCACAATTGAACGATTTTAATGGTAAGGCGCAAGCTTTCGACCATAGGCCTTCATCAGCGAGCAACTTAGGAACACATTAATTTCAGAGGAAACAAAATGATCATTAACTAAACAAGGATCCTACATGTGATGTCATCAGCGTCACGAGTCCTTCCAAACGGCCACTCGACATTTTGGCGAAAATTTGATTTTTTTTCATATTTTTTACTTATATCCGACTCTTTTCAACCAAATACTGAGCAAAATAACATTCCAATTTGTGGATATAATAGATTTTCAGTCTTTTGCTAAATAAACCCAACGCCAAATAAAGTCTTCCACACAGACCAATCTGTCATTCGTCTGTTTGCTGTACCTGAAACCCACCGTACGACAGCTTATAAAGTGACTTATCTGTCAATGGGATATTGCGAGGATTCATCTCCTCCTCTCGATCAACCTGGTTGGCTATAGAAGTCTGGTCGAAGTTTATTAGTACAATGTTTACTGGGTAGCTGTATCTGATCTGAGTATTTTAATGGCAGCAATTCGCCAAAATAATACTGTAAAAATTAATTCAATCAAAAACCACTGAAAACTATATTTTATTGGCGAGTTTTATTACAGAGAGGGTGAATGTATAGAGAAAAATAAAAAAGCACGAAGAACACCCTCTAATTATAGTAGGCCTATCAACAATTACAACCAAAAATTTACGGAGCATATACTGTAAAATTCCATTAATTTTTGTAAAAACATTGATATTTTTTTTTAAAATTAACCTTAATTTCCAACTTTGCATAACACCGACAATATGTTGTGCAGCTTTGTTGGCAGGAAATTTGCTGCCCAGTATGTTCCGTTAAGATTTACAGTATTGTTCCTGTTAAAACATACATTTGAAAAATCCATAATAGTGCTTCATAAGTTGATGTTAATTCACAGTTCACATAGGGCCCCTCTTCATACATTTAATATTTTTTAAATTAAAATTACAGCCAAGTATTGTCTGGTTTTTAGGATCCGTTTTATTGTGAAGTGCACTGTAATTTTACAGCGCACGTTATTCGTCAAATACAAGATTGAGATGTAAGTGATAAAAAGTCTAAACAAAATATTGCAGTGTTGCGGGTTATTTTTTTAGTAGATAAAATTAAAATTGATGCTATCAGCGTGCAAGGGTTAATTTGATTTAAGTATTATTAATTATTAAATTGCCTCCCCAGGTATATTAAGCAAATAACTCAAAAGATTTAATACTTTATTTTTTTTTTTAATTTAGTAAAATATCATGATTGTTGCCAATTCAGTTAGTGCCCAAGAGGGGGGTTCCTAGGGATCCAACCTAATTAAATTATTCTATTAAATGAAGCCGTGGGCGGACTGAATTTTTTTTAGTATCAGGAGCGGGTATTCATTAAATGGACAAAACAGCAAAACCAATAATTATTGAAAAATGTTATTGCGGTAACCGAGAAATCGCAAAAAACATGGGCATCTGGACCCCCCCCCCCTGCGGCACTTAAGTGTTAAAATTAAATTGTCACAAAAAAAAAAAAAAAAAAAAAAAAAATTACCATTATTTCATTGAGAAATGTTAACACAAACATAAATGCATAAAGTTACGGTTAAAATTGTGCAAAAAATAGTACCAATTACTAAGTTGACACCTGTTGTGCAATTAATGATTGTTGAAGCTGTAATTAAGTAAAAAGATCAAATCAGCAATTTTCAAGTTATAAAAAAAAAGAAAATTGTAATAAAATTTACAAACAGAAAGAAAGGGACCTAAACAAAAACTAATGTAGTAACTTATTCACTCAATTTTTTTAATAGATAGTTCAAAAAACCTCTTGTTTGAAACACTTCACGTTTGGTATGATATTTGTGCATTTTAATTTACAATATATAATTTGAAAGTAAAGTAATGTATATAAATTCATTGTTCTTATATATTCCCTGTAAGGTATTAAGCATCGATGTGGTGAGGTATTTGGGGTCATCAGAGGGTCCCAGGTTTGATTCCCAGTTAAGACAGGCTTACATGTATTAAAAGTTACGAACATGATTAATTTACAGCCACATAAGATCAATAATGCAAGGTAAAACCTAGTACCTCAAAATCCTTTTCGTTTTTCCCGGGGATCAGGCTTCGTAGACAAGGGGGTATCATCCGTGTCAAGAATTCACGAAAAAGGGTAGTTTTTCAGGCTCAGGCACGTTACGTACGTAACGTAAAAAGGGGGGTATAAAACACCAAAAATCAACAAAAAGGGTAATTATGTTCTAAATGAGGACTTTACGCATTTAGGGTCCATATTCATTCCAGCATTAAACATGAATAAAAGAGTGTTACGGAAGTCTGACTTGCCTTCAAAACATGGTGCTTTCAAAACCAAATAGCTCAAATTTCCCAAATTTTCCGCGCTACGCGCGGTTATAAAGAAACCACATACATGTTCTATATCACTTACCCAGGAGACGAACATGTTTTAGCCATTTTAAAATCATTAATTTATTTAAATGTAGTCAATTCTAGGTTTAATAATTTTCTTTAAAAAAACTTTTGGGGACATAATTTGGGTGATAATTGCGCGGATTCGGCAATTTGCAGGGAGAATGCCGATTTATCGCTGCGATTGTAAATGCGGAAAAAGTGCCGAAAATAACTTTCTCTAAATGCGATTCTCCCGGATCCTTACAGGACCCATAGAAAATGTATTGAAAACTAAAATAAACCTTGATTATAAATACCCCAAGGTTTTCCGCGACCCACCATCGTGCGCTTACGAATTCTCCATGAACACCTTTAAATGTATGATTAGTTCAAATTAAAACCTTACAGGCATGAACTATACTTTTAAGTTAACCACTTAAAAATTCAAATTGTTTTATCAATTTGCATGAGAAAAGTTCGGGAAAGCAAAAACAGTGCCTTAGTAGTATGGTTCTTCCGCATTTCGAGCGAGAGAGAGAGAGAGCGGCAACCCTCCCGCGCCACTTACTACATGAATTTTCTGTGACACTTTAAACCCTCGTCTGGTTTACTTTTTAAAGCCCATTTATCATACCTATATTTGCTATAGTGAATCACTTAAAATTTAAAATTTTTCTATCTTAATTCGCAATAAAATGTGCGTTTGGAAAGTCAAGATTGCACAAGGGAACACCCCCCCCCCCCCCACCCCCCACCCCCCCCGCCGCTTGCATGTAGTGCAATCGTCGATCAAACGGCCATATCGTCGACTCTTTTCGACTAGTCGTGCTGCACTCGTATGAGGAATTGTGCGATAGCCCTGGCCTCAAATCGCATTTCCCCTTTTAAATATATTTCCTCAGATATTTTCTCCTGGCTGAAAAAATTAAAGGACACATCTGTCATTGAAAAATATTTGAAATTTGCTGAATAGCGTAAAAGTGAGGATAAAGAAGGTCTGTAGAAATCTCATAAGTTCCCTTTTCCAACTGAAGATGAGAATGAAGTAAGGAAGAAACGGCAGTGTTCCAGATACGATTCTCCATTCAATACGTGTTGTAGTAAGTGTCCGAACGACAGACAAGTTATGACTTAAATTTCCGATTTTGTCCTATTAAGTTGCTTCTGGCTTTATCATTTGCAGGGTATTTAGGGATACACTTGCACTTGTTACATACATGCAAAATTGATTTTGATGATTTTTTCGATTTTTGATTTAGCAAATCGTTGATAGTGTCTTGAACTTTCCCAAGATATGTCTGAATTACACCAACCTCAGACAAGCTATTGGTGTAGAATTTACGTATAAAGGGGTAATAATTGCATCCGTTACTTGCTTAGGGTATAAGGGTGAAAGACTAAATATGTGAGGGTATGCAACTGGCGCTACTGATACTTGTTTAGGGGCCGCCAAATTCCACCATTACTTATTGAGGGTAGCTAATTGCCGCTTGCTGATACGTGTTTAGGTGTGAAAATTCAAGCTTCCCAAAATACGTATTTAGGGTGCTTTTTTGGATTGCTTGACACGGATGATACCCTTGTCATTGAGAAGTGCCCCCCGGGGGTTTCCCCCTTTCTTTGCATATAATTTCCCCACATACCCGAGCTAGATATTATTGAGTTTCAGCAACTTAGTTGATTAATAATTGAACTAAACTTTTCAATTGTCTCTGTGTACCTTACTAACATATAAGCGCAATAAAGGAATGGATTTAAGTACATTAATGGCAACTTAAAAGGAATACTCATTGAATTTATCAAACACTAAAATTGAAATGCAACCGATTACACTTAAATTTATTGAGTCGATACAGGAAATTATTCCTTTCCAATTCAAATAACGAAAAGATTGTTACATGAAAAAATATCATCCTGACATTTTCAATAAATCCACTTTGATAACCGAAATATGGCAATTTGAATCGAAATCAAACGTTAGAAGTCTTTGAAATACAAATTAACAGTGAGACCACAGTACCACAGTAGAAATGCCGGTGTAATATTAATACAGTGTCCGTGTGATGAGTGTCCTACCACCCTATTGTTCTATTGCGTTCTCCTTGAGTGTTGTATGCATCATTTGTTTCAACACTGTACCCAAATGGCCTCGTATACCAGGTCACGGTTTATTCCGGACATGTTGCTATGGTAGCTAGGGACACTCTCTATGGGGGAAATTCAGTTTCCCTTACACCGGCAAATGCCGTCTTAACATCAAAATGGTTGTTTTACTCATAGAAAGTTTTCAACAACAGAAAGTATAGAGTAAAGACTGTTACGAGTGTTGTGACTCACAAAACGCAATGATCTGTTTTAAATGACAAAAAATCAAATAATATACATGGGAATATCAATTCATTCAAATTGTCCAATAGGCACTCAGACGTCAGTTTTTTTGAAACCAATTAAAATGATGCGGCCGAAAAGCCTCGTAATTAATGCAAATTAAATGACTTGATAGTAAGATAAACTTTCTTCTTGATTAAAATAGTGATCTTTGATTCTTTTTTCTGCAAAGAAACAGCTTACCAAAAGCGAAACACATTCAAGCCAATAAACAGATAAATCACACC
This sequence comes from Ophioderma brevispina, assembly GCA_023653785.1. NCBI lineage: Eukaryota > Metazoa > Echinodermata > Ophiuroidea > Amphilepidida > Ophiodermatidae > Ophioderma > Ophioderma brevispina. The sequence continues at coordinate 22,789 of JAMKCH010017909.1, forward strand.
TTCTTCCACTTAAATTTTTATGGAAGTTGTATTCATAAATAATTCACAAAACCCCAGGGTTCAACGTAGCAACATTTTGGATGTCCTTAGTGTACTTCAACATGTGGGCCGCCGATTGCTGCAATTTGGAAATACAGCAAATACTGTAAATTTTATGCCCAATTTACCAAGCGTATAAACGATACAAACTTGAGCTTTTTTTATGTTTTGTTTTTTTTCGAGAATCAACATTATCGTATGTATTAGATATTGTGAGTTTTAAAATCAATTCTAATACAACATAATAAAATTTTAGAACCTCATCATTCCTATTTTCTATATTTTCTTGAACTATAACCTGGACCAAATTATTTTGACTGTAGAAGAACAATGACGCCTATTGAAAATCGTACAACGCATTGTCATTTACTAGCGCCCTCGGCAGACAAAAGTATGTCAACATGTTGAATACCACCGTTGAGGCGATCAGATCGACTCTTTTGAGTACGCCACACAGCTCAATGCGCATTCGTCTACCCTTTGACATAGAAACAGAGGACGTTTTGTAGTTTTTGCAAAAACAGAACAGATGAGTTGTAATTAAATTTGACGAGGAAGGAAACAAAGGGGATTACTGGAATGGTTAGCATGCTCAAATGAAGACGTTTCAATGTCAACAATGTACACATAAAATCATTTTCATAAAATGTTCAAATTTGAAGATATGAAAGTTCATAATTCTCGAAACTTCAATCGCCGATATCTCGAAAGGTGAATTTTGGTCGATTCAGATTGCCTGTTTGGAAAGTTCGTGCCGATATGAACGATACTGGCGAATAGGCCTATATCATAGAGGCCTCAGTTACCGTGAAAAAATCACCAAACTAAATACATAAACGCGTATGAAACGTGTATGTATTGTAGTAGCAATGTGTATTGTAAGGGCAAAAACATTACACAAAGTGAATTAAAAAGTTACGATGCCCAGATACATGACGATGTATATGTGCGTGACGCAGTAGGAAATGAATGGGGTGACGGCTATGTAAGTTTTTGTTGTACGTAAAACGGTTAATTTAAAACGAGCTATGGATAATAGAGTGGGCCAATAATTTATCATCGGCATCGGAAAGCGAGTTTAGCAATTAGGGGGGATTTGCGGTTGTAGAAATTATTGGTTGGAACGTTTGTTTTGATTTGTTCAATTGGCATGAGAGAGAGAGAGATCAGCCAAGAGAATGGTTTGGAAAGATTGAAGTGTTGATTGAGCATAGGAGTTGTAGTTTGAGGATTTCTTGTAATTTTGATTTGGGCAATGGTTGTTCTGATGCGTGTATACAGTGTGGTGTTGTTTTGCCGACACTATGGTTGGATTGCATTTTCTACACGGAATTTTAAATAAATAACCCCAAGTTGCACTTGCATGAATAATAATACTTGCTATGAATAGGAATCACTCCTGACAATTGGCAAAATTCCACTTCATTTATGTAATTCCTACACCATATCGATTCATTTTCTTTAAATGCCAGTTGTAGGTAGAGCAAAAATTGACTCCATTTATCTAAAGAAAATACCATATTATCTAAAGAGCCGCACATGATATAAGAATTTATCTCTGAAGTGATATGGAAAAAAACCCGTCGGATGTCGCATAGTTTCAATTCCTGCGGTCGGTGCAGCTTTGTCGAGCCACCTGGGGCTGCCTGCAAGCAGGAATGGAATGTGCACATTGCAAAGCATAAAAATGCACTGTAATGGGCACATTCATTTGCGGTCCAGTGGCTGTTAAGCCAGCTCAATAAAGGAAACTGAACAAGTAGCCGATGTCATATTAATGCAGTGTCGTGGACTGAGGGAAAGCACACAGATCGGGTAGTCCTGCATAGCAGTAGGAGAGGAGAGAAAAAAAACAAGTGAGATCCACCAAAAGCAATCTGGTGATTAGGAGTGTTTGAAGGGTGAGTATCTGACAAATATGCTCTGTTTTCATAGGTCACGTCCCACGTTTGGACTTCTCTCCATGATGCAGGGCTTAAAAAGTAGGCTACAGGGTAATGAAAAATCCCAATTTCAAATTTGTATAATATTTGGGGTATTTTGTAATGGCTTGCAGCAGCTACAGTTAAAAATTGGGTGTATCAATTATAGACTGAGGGTTTGAGAGATTGTTGATAATTTCTGATTATGTACCCTACAGGTCTATCAAAAGCCTCATCTGAGGAAAGTACATTAAAGGTGCTTGTTACGATTGATTTCTATTGGAATCTCTACTTGATATGAGGATGTCACTTGCCACATTACGCCCCCCCCATCAAGTACAGTGGGAAACAATTACGATCTTATGGTAGAAGCAGTAATGCATATGCAAATCCCTATTCCATTACTGTGCTAATATTAATGGTTAACCATTAAAAAACGTTGGTTTGTTTACCACCTGGGCATTGAAAGGATTTGAGGGCTCAAAATTCCATCTGATAACAAATCAAGATAATAATTCGGGTAAATCGGGGGGGGGGTCCCCAAAGGCAGATCGGAACCCGCACCTTTAATTTGACGTTATACAGTGAAACGGCAGACTATAAAGTTAGAAGCAGACCATGCAGTTACTTGGTATTGGTATTATCAATAAATTGTGGATTGAAGGATATATAATTTTTCTTTCTATTTCTGAAAAGAAATTCGAAAAGAAAACAACCCGATTTTATAATTAATGATGTGGATATGAGTAGGGACATGTAGAGTTAGGAGCCTAGCATATATTAGACAAACCAATAGCAAGAATCTTAACCTAAGGTCAACAAAGGTCACTACTTCATGTTATAACACCCTCTTATTGCCCAATCGCCATAGGGATCTGTATGAAATGTGTAAACTAAAAAAAAATGTTTGCCGGCAATGAAATGTATGTTGCGGGAGCTGTAGATAAGCAGAATAAAAAAAACCACATTCAGAATAAAAACTGTTGAGCTCTTGATTTGTTATCCAAGCAACACTTCAAAGGCCAGTTAAAAATACTAGCAAACGGTACAGAATAATTCACGCAAATCGCTTGTGTCATAATTATAAACATTGTAAATTATCAACAGATCGAGAGAGAGAGAGAGAGATAAGGAGAGAGATATAGAAAAGAGCTAGAAAGCTAGGAGATTATAAAGACGATATTTTATACATCGGGTTGCAAGTACAATCACATAGGATAAATTAGCATAAAAATCAATTATCATTTCATCTGAGCACTCGGTATTGAATACTAATGATTACAGTTTAATGCGTATCACCGATGCACAAACATTTGAAATTTGCAACAAACAAACCAACAATACCACAGCGGACCCCACATAGTGGATCCTTTCCACGTTTTCGGGTATTTAGTTGACTCCGTGCTTACCACTAATTGATCCTAGGATGTCGTTTCAGAAACTTGGTCCATAGTGAACTTTCCTATTTTCTATACCTTGCGCGGAATTATGGAATTCGCTTTAATACCAATTTCTCATCGGGCTTTTAATCTTTACAACTCAATTTTATGAAGAATTACACCACTTCCAACAGGAGCAGTAGTAACCTGTACGTCCTACTCATCAGCGTGATGTGCTTATTTTAATCAAAGATCGATTAATTTCAACTGCAAGTTGCAGCAAGCGTTGTTACTTCCAGAAACTTAACGCCTTTTTCAAGTGCCTGCCGTTTCATTCAATTGTGCTGATTGAAAGTAACTATACTTCTCTTTTCTTAAAAAAACCGAATAGTGTGTCATTTACAAACATAATGATAACTCACATCAACATTCCAAATTCGTAGTCCCAAACCCCAAGGCATGGATATTGGGTATGGCGGCAAAATGTTGCTTTTGCCGCACTTTTTGTTGTGAGGCTTTGCTCTAAATTTAGTACGCTGCTTTAACAAAACTCTAAATCTATGAATGAAACCCTGTAAAGCAAAGTATATTTCATTTTCAATGTAGGGGTTCCCACCGGAGTGCTCTTCAAAGCTCAGCTGGGAGTTCAGTAAAATCATCGTTATTTAGATTTCTTCGGGACATGGCCTCGATGATGTTGTTAAAGAATGTACCGATATGAACGAGGCCGATTTTGAATTGGGAGAAGAACTCGAACATACAGCGTAAAAAGGCGTAACTGCTGTACGCCTTGACTATGGTACGACGACTTTGTCATAGGGTCAACAGAGTACAAATTTCTGTTGTTCAGGATGTTTACTAATACGGAATCTAGTTAAAGTGACGCAAACATGCAATATCTGGTCCCAGTTGGGTTTATTGGAGCACTAGGATTTGGTATGGGTTCAGTTGATGCAGGCCATCTGTATCTGGATGGATCAGTTCGGTTAATTGGTGGTAGTTAAATGGCTGTGCGTTGAATTCGGCCTTCATCCTCAGGGTGAATCCATTCGGTTGGCAATTGGGTTAGGTTTGGGTGGGTAAGTTCAACCGTCAACGCAAATTGCATTCAGTACATCAGGTAATCCAACATGGTTTGGGTTGATAGAGTCCAGCCCTCCATAGTCGATGAAGCCCGTAGGGTTCATTGAGGTACTTGGATGTTGGGTTGAAGCTTAATTCAGTTACAGCCTTCAAATAGTATAAAATGGTGAATCCAGTTGGGTTCGTGAGGTAACTAGATTTTCGTTTGGTTCGAGCTATGTCGACCTTCGATGTGGTGCATCCAGTGGAGCCATTGAGGTCATAAATTTGGCTTGGTTTGAATTAAATTCAACCTTCAATAGCAGAGTATATACGGTTGGGTACATACAAGAATCAAATATGTTGGGTTGAATGAGTCCAGCCCGTCATAGTTAGAATCCAATTCGGTTCCCTGAGGTACTTGGATTTAGTTTGCGATGCTGAGTCAGCCGTCAATAGCAGCTGAATCCATTTAGGTTCACTGAGTTACTTATTACATGTAACACATTTAAAAGCAAGGAAAAAAACGTTTCATTAATTATCCAGTTCTTAAGGGTAACGCTTTGCACTTTTAAATAACATTTAACTTCACTCCGATGCAATCAGTAATAGCCGTTATTAGTCTGATATCATTTCCGTGTACAGTTAGGTGCACACATATCCATGGATAAACCAAACATACACAGCTTACATTGTTTCCCCCTTTTAAAACAACCACGCGTATCGTATTAACCCATTTGATTATCGATAATCGGATTATCATTACATTATGTTCGTTCAGTAATGAGGAAAGGGTATTGTTTTAAGGTACCGGAGCAGTTGCCGTGGCACTGATTAGCGATATTGCGGCTCCTGTCGTACGGTACTCATACATAGGCTTCTTTGAGGCGCGCAGCGAAATTGAAAAGAAGCCTATTGTATGAGTACCGTACACGGGAGCCGCAACATCGCTATTAACAAAGCGATCCAATCCCTTGCTTTTTGCTATAGGTATCGCCGATAGGCTCGAGCCCTTGTGATGTCGGCATGGAAAACATCTTCAGCCTAATAACCATACATTCAGTCTAAGTTGCTATTATTCAGAATATATTCAGAACTACTTTAATCAAAAAATGATGAACAAACGATCATTTACCACTATAACTGGGCCAAAACAAATTGAAATCATATTAAAGTCGGTGTGGTCTGGGGTAGACTAAAGATTCTAGAAAGTAATTTCTAGAAATATTGGCAAAAGCGCGGCTATTTTTAACATCAATTTGGCGATATTGAGAAGATAAATATACATAAATAACTATGGAGCTTTTCTTCATGTTGCCCTCGTTCTTTGTTGTTCGGCTACTTCATAAGGTAATACCTATATGACACATCTTTAATAGGCTATCAAATTCGTGTTTTTAAGTGAGATTTTTAACCTCGTCCCCACGGCTCACTTCTTTTTTAGCCCTAAGATTTAATATGGTAGGTTACAGCCAATATGTATTTGCTTTAGGAGAATTTGTTCAATTTGTTAGCAACACTCCCTGTAAGCTTACACATAATGTTCTATTGACTGGTGAGACTCACACACAGACACACAGCCACACACACACACACACACACACATTTCTATCAAACAGCAAATCCGATCCTCAGCCTCGACTTCATCTTTCACACCATCAAACATGAGATTTTGATGTCATTGGAAAACTTGTATTTTTCTCATCTCGCCTGCAAAATATTTTGACTGACTTCTTTCTTGTTCCGATGCTACAGGCTAAAATGTGGTTTACGTGAACCAGAAAATAGGAAAATAGTTTGTACAGAACGCTGTTGGCCGCACATCCTTACCTGTAAAAAAAGTTGAGAAAGCTGAGGTCACAACTCAACACACGGGGCACGATAATGTTTCTAGAAATACATGTCCTGACAAATTTAGATACAATGCTGCGGCATGTATATCCCTAAAGTCCCTTAACTGCATTTAAATGCACTTTGAAAAAAAATCACGGAGCAGACCCTTGCCTCGGCTTAGAGGGAAATTGCCCCTAGATCTAACAAGAAAAATAACGTTACCTCCCTTTTTGTCGTGATCGTCAGATTTTCCTCTAGGGACGTTAGGGATATATATCCCGATGGCAAATTTAAGATACAAATTCTATAGTGTCAAACAGTGCAACGCCTGTATGCCACCAATATAGTGTGGCATGCTTCCTGAGCAATGAACTTCAAAATTGATTGCTCTTACATCAAACATTTTCTCATAAACAGATACGACACAATTTATTCTTTTTACAACAGCACGAATAATTCAGATATTTGATTTTCACGTTCTCATTTTTAATTTCGTATGCCGAACTGCGATTCCTTTAGGTACATTTTAAGATGATACGACCAAACACTGGTTGAATATATACATGGTGCCCCCCCCCAAAAAAAAAATCCCATTTTACTTTGACTTCTAAGTCAACTTCAACCTCTTGAGATCATACTTGCAGAAGCTCCTCATCCAACCCCGTCATTTCCATTGGAAAATAAAATCAACGTTAAAGTATAGTCATAGAATATACTATAACACCGACGGTCATCACTTTTCATGTCTTCCACCGTATTCAATAACAATCAAATGGCTAAAATATTAAATCCAGGGCGTAAAACACTCCCCCATATATATTTGTTCCTTAACACAGGACTAATCAAAGTTAACTTTAACACTAGATGCTCGAAGATTAATGGCCAGAGCAATGCAACCCATTTGGAGTTTACTTATTCGCTTTTAACACGATGTTACAACAGACGGTGACAAGGGCAAATTAGTGTTTTTTAAATATGGTAAATTTAAATTGAGACAAATTATTTCGTTATCAATCCGATGTTATAGTCTGATTTTTTATTTTATTGTCGATGGTATGAATACATCTTGAAGAGATGTGTTGAGATCAAAACTAAAAAGCCGTATTAACAACTGAAATTATCAGCTTTAAACACATTTTACATGAATGTTTTTGTATCGAATATGTAAAGGCTTCATACGAGATTCAATTGAATAGATTATTGTACAGTCTGAGACACGCTATCGATTACTTTGTTTGTAACAATCCAAGAAGGTATAAAGTGTCATGAACATCGAGGCCGGGTGAAGGATTAATCGGAGGAGGATTAGGCCACGTAAATATTGTAGTTCGTTATGAGTGACCAAAACTCTCAGTACTTAGATATGTGATTGGACAAAGACGTCAAACATTCTTTCTGGAACAAGATGAATAAATGTAAATCAGTGTAAACGAGCTTAAACGTATCAGATTTTCTAATAATCCTTAGTGAAGAAAAATACTGAAGAAAATGCATACTAGAAAAAACAACAACATTATGTTATATTGAAATTCCTGATGTGGTTGTAAAAATGGTCGATGATTCGGATAGTAGATTCCTCCTCTTCCAGCATTAATCACAGCGACTGAAAACTTTGGTGAGTAATAATTACTTATTAATATCATTTTCTTTTCTTAGGTTGAATGCTTCAGTTTGTTCAATTTGGAATTTATTCAGTGCATTTGCCTTCCATATTTTCTTTGTGAGAAAAGGGATATTTTTTAATTATGGCCTTAATCTGATCTGACATCGTTACATTAGAATTTCTATTGATTTAGTGGGTAAAGCATACACCCTCTCAGAACTATTGGAATCGTCGACACGCCCTAAAACTTTTAATGAGCTGACAGGAATAAAAAAAATCCTACTATAGTATGTTTTAAACATAATCATTACTTTAAAATGTTATTAAAATGTCATACGCGAAGTGTATGCATGATAACCAATTCGCTATCATGCCGTTCGTTAACGGACTTTCGCACGTTACTTGGTAAACCAAGTAACGCAGTCAAGCTCATTGATTATCAACTATACCATAAATATTACACATCAACTTTAAAAACAGTCTCTTCGATCACTCAGCACTTGTGATGGTTTACTGAGAACGTATGTCTATTATTCTTAAACAATTTAGCTGTGACAGCAGGGCTTCGTACAGACACTCTGATCAATGATCATTGAAATAGCTCAATATTGTCACTCGACAGGAAAGTTTTGATTACTTTGAGATCATTCCCTGTTCAGGAGTTAATTCCAAGGTTGTGGATGAATAATTATTAAAATCGCATATATTTTTATGAAAATTATTGCCGATTTCCCTTTCACTTTGACTACGTTGAATGCATTTCACATCTTGCCATAAATCGAAAAGCTGAAAAATAATTATTCTACCACAGATTTCAATGGTGAATGCATTTCAACCGATTCTTATGTTCCATTTTTTTCTCCTTTCAACATTTCTTTAAAATTCTTGGAGACGTTTGGGCCAATTTAGCCCAAACATGGATAAATGCAAGATTCATTACAGTTCTCTGTCACTGGTACTTGGTCAAACTTTCAGTAAACATGTGGTTGTCACACGTGGAATTAAAAGTCGACAATTTCAACTCATCCACACGCAAGTTGCCCACTGTATGGTCTGAATTTAGAAATGAAGCCCAGTGACAAACGTTGATGAATTCATTCCAAGTGTTAAGTATTAGCGTTGTTTAAGATCCCATGGGTTAAGTTAAAAAAAAAAAAAAAAAAAAGTGTGTGGGGGTGTGTGTGTGTGGCTGTGTGTCTGTGTGTGAGTCTCACCAGTCAATAGAACATTATGTGTAAGCTTACAGGGAGTGTTGCTAACAAATTGAATAAATTCTCCTAAAGCAAATACATATTGGCTGTAACTTACCATATTAAATCTTAAGCTCGAAGAAGTGAGCCGTGGGGACGAGGTTAAAAATCTCACCTTAAAAAACATGAATTTGATACCTATTAAAGATGTGTCATTATAGGTACATTATAGCTAAATGCAAGATTCATTACAGTTCTCTGTCACTGGTACTTGGTCAAACTTTCAGTAAACATGTGGTTGTCACACGTGGAATTAAAAGTCGACAATTTCAACTCATCCACACGCAAGTTGCCCACTGTATGGTCTGAATTTAGAAATGAAGCCCAGTGACAAACGTTGATGAATTCATTCCAAGTGTTAAGTATTAGCGTTGTTTAAGATCCCATGGGTTAAGTTAGCACAATTCCGTGTGAACTCTTCTTTTGACCAAAATAAGCACTTGAATGAATGTTCTAATTTCCTGATCACAACAAGCACTTTGAAGTACAAGCAAGAGGTATACTAAGTTGACAAAGTGGATTATTTATTTATTCATGACATTCAGCATTAAATTCGAGGGACGCCACCAGAACACGGGGAAATTTAGATTTATGGAAAAATTCCGATTTTAGATGCAGGAGGAAACCGAAGTTCTCGAAGAAAACCTGCGAAGACGATATGGATCAGCAACCAAATTCACATACGACACTGGCTCGATCGATCGGGAATCGAATCCGGGCCGCATTGGTGAAAGGTGAGCGACTCGGCCGCTACACCAACTCACCCTCCAGCCAACCAGATTTACATTTGCATTTTGCAAAATTCCAATCACTCTGTAATTCGTACACCTTATTGATTCATTCGTACACATTTATTCATTTCCTTTAAAGGCACTATCAGTGATTTGCTAAATCAGAAGTCGAAAAACAAAACATCAAATATCATATTTTGGCATGTCTGTAACAAGTATAGCTACCCTAACCTACCTTACCAAATAAGTACAGAAGGTTGCACACCTCTAATTAAACTGCCTATACTACCATGTACAAACGCACCGTCAGGAAACTAATTTCTTCACTATCGTGCGACTGGTATTTTAAATGTCAGGTGTTCTCAGAAGACTAGATATTAAAGTCTGCCAAGACTGGAAATTGCCAGGGTTGACTAGCTCCCTGGTGAGATATCGGCACACGAATGCCGCACCCCGTAAAATGCATACATTGCATAGAACACACGGCCATTTTCCCTGTAGAGAGAGAATAAGTACTCAGCATAAAAAAAACTAAATAAAGTAATCAACACTTCTGATTTACACCTTCACCTTTAGTAAACCCTAGAGTAATCTAGATCAAAATTACAGTCCTTTTGACTCAAATCCGAGCCTTTTTTTGAGTCACTTAGAGACGTGGCCCACTGTACTAATTTTAACAATGTCAGGCAGTTAGGGTTGGGGGGTAATTAGAGGTGTGAAATCTTCACCCCTCACTTTTGAAAATAACGTGAATTTTGTTAACTTGAATCTTGCTGGTACATGCACGAGCAATTTAAAGAGATTTCAAAACTGTTTGAGTATATATAACAGACAATAAATGGATGTTACCATGATAGCGATAATGCTATCTACTGTAGAGCACTCTGACAGCTTTTATCAATGCTTGTATTGTGTTTAAACCCAAGTGATTTTCTTTGCTTTATATAATTGTTCAAGAGATGTCTCTTATGATCTTTAATACATGTGTCTTCTTTTAAAAACATCACCTATTGATCATTGTCTTTGATTTCTCTTTTATTTTCTTGTGGGGTGGTACCATCATGACATTTTTAATCAAAAGAATTTTGTCTTCGGATGATTTGCTAAGGTAACTTCGATATATCAAAATGATCCTTTATCAATGTAGTACTTTAATAATCTTGCACAATAAACATGAACCAGCACATTGTCCAGAGTATGACAAGACACCAAGATTGTAGAAGCACAAAACAACGGCCATTCAAAAACAATGATTCCAGTCACAATGGCCAATTTCCCACTGACCCATCCACTCACACACACAAGAATGAGAGATAAAAACGAAGGGGAGGAGGAAGGGAAAACAATGCATGTCTTCACTATATATTGCTACAGTAAAAATGTGCATTAAGATTGTTTTGGTATAGGCTTTCTTTCTGCCTTAAATGAACATGGTTCCACTGTTAACCCTGTTGAATTCAGGCAGTCCTTATGGATAAACTGCACTTCCATGTACTTAATTCCATAAAGACTGCCGAATTCATCTGGGTCCTAGTAATCAGGGTCCCTAGTATCATCTCCTCACTGGTAAAATTCTCACCTTTTTTTATATCTGCCGTCAAGCTTCGCAAGCCACTACACGCCACTTCAGCATCTTTGTCACAGGCTCCCTTCTTCACCTTGGCCAAAATTCTTGTACGGAAAGCTTTCGAAACGTCCGGAGACACCGGTTCGCCTCATTCATCTTCCTTTATGAGAAAAAAATGGGAATTTATTATTTTATTATTAATTGATTTGATTAACAAAATACATCACGATTGTCTTAAATTGTCCTTAAAATATTTGTACATGTGTCATAGTTAGGCATGTGCAATATTTCCGTCAATAGGGCTCCCATTCATCAGGGTTACTATGTCTATATGCCTTTATGAAAAATTGGACATAACAACATCACTATTTTCTTACCTAGCAACAGTGATCGCCCCGTCAATCAATCTACTTTCTTGCCTCGGCTAAGTAAGAAAATACACATTCTGTAGGTTTAGAATTTCAACTTTTTAGAACATCCACGGAAAAGACGTCATATAAAGTCAATTCATGTAGTGCAAACTTGTTCTTAAATTTACTCTCAACTACGCAATATAAATCGAGCAGGTCTGTATCTCACCGTACATTGAACACCAAAGTTGCTGAATTTTGCATCATTCCCACACTCAGAAAGTTTTACATTCACTGTTGGCCAGTTCTTGAGAGATTACACGTCCCTACCCAGCATATTTATGTGCTAAAGCTCCTTTTACACCAAAGTACCACTGAAAATAAATCTCTACCATTTCAGCCTAAAATATAGTTAATCTGGTGATTTACTGCGACTGTTGCTCGATATATTTTTGAATCAACGACAACTTTTACCGTTTCTTAGGGTTCGAGGTCAAGTTAGACCAAAGGGGTTAGACTCCCCACCAAAATATTACACAGGTTGCACACCAATTAAACTGCCTAACTACCATGTACAACTCACCGCAGGACACCCATTTCTCTTCCCTATCGTGCACGACCTTAAATGTCAGGTGGTTCTCCAGAAGATCAGATATTGACAGTCTGGCCAGCATGGAAATTGCAAGGGTTGATCAGCTCCCTGGTGAGATATCGGCACACGATACGGGCACCCCCGAAAAGCTAATTGCGAACCACAGGCATTTTCCCTGTAAGAATATAATACTCAGCAAATAAAAAACTAAATAGAGTAATCACCACTTCGGATTTCCATCAACCTTTAAGGTAACCCTAGAAAGTACATCTAATCAAAAATACAGTCATTTTGTCCAAATCCGAGCCTTTTCTTGGAAGTCACTTAGAGACGTGGCCCACTGACACTAATTTTACAAACAATGTCAGGCAGTAGGGTTGGGGGTCAATTAGATGTGTGGAACTCAAGAATCAGATATTTTCCCCCCCCTTCAATCCTTACTGTCCGTACGCGTTCGGGAACTTACTACAAACGCATAATTGAATTGAGTCAATATCTTTGAATCTTTGAACGCCGCTGTTTTTCCTTATTTTTCTTAATTTTTCAGTTGCAAAAATATTCATGGGCATTTCTACTGACTTATCCTTCCTTTCATCTATTCCCTGCAATTTCCCATATTTTTGACTGATAGTGGCTTTAAATGTCAGGTAGAACAAATATTGACTACCAATTTAAATAGTGTCTTATTAATCTAAAGAACCGCGCATGGTATAAAATAGACCAGTTTAACATCCTACGTCACTATTTTTGTTGCCTGGGAATCGTTATGGCCCATAGTATAAAACGTGCTAACAGATACAATTGCACAAGTGTGTAAAAAGTCAGGCCGGCCTATTTCAAGGTACCAGACCCCGAAATGTTTACAAACATTGCTGTTAACGGTCTATATACTTTATTTCTTATGCGGATTGGAAAACCCGTCTGGATTCGCCTTAGTCAAGTTTCAACTGCTGTCGGTCATTTCAACATTTTCAATTTCTTTGTGTGAGCCAACCGGGGCGACCAGCAGCCGGAATGGAAATTTGCACATTGCAATGATGGTTTAATTCATAATGCACTAATGTGGCACATTCATTTGCTGCCACTGTTTGTTCCAGGTGGCTCAAACAAAGACACAAGCCATAACCAGGGCAGTCCTTGAACCGACCACGTGCGGCATTCGACGGGGTTTTCCAATCTCATCACATTTGGTACCGTTTTAAAATATAAATATCCCGATCATGATTATGTAAAAATTTTGTAAGTTTGCGACAATGTTCCTGTTTTGTTGCATCATCTAAGCACCAGATCCATGTTAGGGTTATGCATAGCAAGGGGATCGACGAGGAAAAACAAGTGAGACCCAAGGCAGCAAATCTGGTGATAAGGATTGTTTTGAAGGTGTGTTATCTGCACATTAAGCTCTGTTTTCATAGGTCACGTCCCAGTTTTGACTTTTTTTTCCACGATGCAGGCTTACAAGTAACAGGGTAATGAAAAATCCATTCAAATTTGATTACATTCCTGGGTCTTTGCATAATAGCCCTCAGATCAGATACAAGTAAATGGGTGTATCAATTAAAGACTGAGATTGCAGGATTTTGGTGATAAGTTTCTTTATTATTCCAATACTCAAATCTATCAAAACCTCGTCTGAGGAAAGTACATTCATTTTGACATTTGTACAGTACAGATAGGCACACTATACGGATAGGAGCAGACCTACGATTAACTTTGTGCTATAAGTTAAAGCATAATTTTGCTTTTATTTCGAAAAGAAATGCGTTAAAGAACACCTTTTAAGGAATTATTTGGAATATTGAATAGGGGCATGCTAGATTTAGCGCCTATGCAAATATTCAGAAATCAATCACAAGAATTTACAAATTATAGGTATACAAATGTCATTGACTTTTAAGTTATAACTCCCTTCTATTTCCAATTTCGCATAGGGATCTGTTGTGAGTTGGTGTAACGACTACATTAAAAAAAATCACGTTGCGGCAATGAAAATGTATGTTTGCCGGATATTGTAGTAGCAGAATAAACAATCCACGTTCCGATATCAAAACTGTTGCACCTTGATTTTGTTTTATTCACGAAACCTTTCATGAGTTAAGTTAAAATACTAGCAACTGTACAGAATAATTCACAGCAAATCGTTCTCATAATTTATAAACATAACCAATTTCACAGGATCGAGATAGAGATCAGGGGGAGAAGAGAGAGAGAGCTCGAAGCTCAGGAATTTAGAGAGAGAGAGAGAGAGGAGAGAGAACTAGAAAGCTCAGGAGATATAAAGACGCTATTTATACTATCGGGTGAAGACAAATCCACATAGAATACATCTCTTAAAACATCAAGTATCATTCATCTAGCATCGGTATTGAATACTAGGATACAGTTAATGCATTATCACCGATGTGCAACATTCCATTGCAAACAAACATACCGTGACACATTGTTATCTTTCCAGTTTCCTCCGGTTATCATGGGTTTATTTTCGTGATCATCCTTACCACTACTTGATCCTCTTTGTCCAATATTGACCCTTCCTCTTTCCTAGTCCTTGGCGGCTTATGACTTCGCTTTTTTATTCAATTCCAGTCGTGCTTGTTTTCTCTTGTTACACTCAATGTATTAAGAATACACCTCCAACCCGTTAGGAGTAGTAAACCTGTACGTCCTACTCATCACCGTAAATGTGCTTATTTATGATCAGAAATCGATTAATTTCCACTCAAGTTGCAGCAAAGGTTGTTACTTTCACTTTCGCAAAACTGTAACGCCTTTTTTCCTCCCAAGTGTAAGTAAATATTTTCCTTATTAGTTTCTTAGTTGGTGCAAGCGAATGTTATATGATCCCCCACATCACATTCCACAATCGTATAGTTCAAACCCCCGGCTGGAGCATTGTATTGCGGCAATGTTTGTGTTTTGCCGCTTTTTGTTGTGCAGCTTTGCTCTAAATTTAGTACGCTGCTTTACCACAACACTCTATTATGATGACCCTGTAAGCAAATCATATTCATTTCAATGTATGTTTCCCACCGGAGATGCTCTTTCAAAGCTCAGTGGAGTTTCCGTAAAACATCGTTATTTAGATTTCTTCGGGACATGGCCGCGATGAATGTTGTTAAAGCTGTAACCGATATGAAGAGGCGAAGTTTTGATTTGGGAGAAGAAAATCGAACATACAGACGTAAAATGCGTAACTGCTTACGCCTGAATATGGTACACTTGTCATAGTCAACGAGAACATTTGTGTTCAGGAATTGTTTACTAATACGGAAGCAGTTGATGCAGGCCATCTGTATCTGGAGGGATCATTTTCGGTTTCCTTGGTGGGGTAGATTAAATTGCTTTGCGTTGACTTCGTAATTCGGCCTTCAATCCTCAGGGTTTAATCCAGTTGGGTTGGCAATTGGGTTAGGTTTGGTGTGGGTTAAGTTCAACCCTTCAACATCAAATTGAATTCATGTACATTCAGTTCCAACATGGTTTGGGGTAGAATCCGAGTCCACCTCCAATATTCAGATGATCCAACCAATTCAGTTCAGCTTCAATAGATGGTGTCCAGTTGGGATCGTCAGAGGTACTAGATTTCGTTTTGGTTCAGTTACGTTTCGGGTCGGTGAATCCAGTTGGATCCATTGAGGTCATAAATTTGGCTTGGTTTGAATTAAATTCAACCTTCAATATCTGTAATATACGGTTGAGGTTACTACAAGAATCAAATCTGGTTTGGGTTGAATTTGAGTCCAGCCTTCAATGCAGAAATAATCCAATTTCGTTTCCCTGCGGGACTTGTATTAGGTTTGGATGAATTGATATCACCTTCACTAGCAGTGTGAATCCATTTAGATTCACTGAGTTACTTATTATATTTAACACATTGTAATAGCAAGAAAAACGTTTTCATTAATTTATCCCAATTCTTAATGGTAAAGCTTGCCCTTTAAATAACATTTAACTCAACCCGTAATGCAATCAGTATTAGCCTTAATAGAGTCTGATTGCATTCTCCAGTGTAAGTTATGTAACACATACATCGAGGGATAAACCCACCTACACCGCTTACATGTTTTTCCTCCATTTCCACCTTTAAAATCACCGCGCTGTATCGTATCTAAAACCATTTTATTATCAATAATAGGATTAAAACATTACATTATGTTCGTTTCAGAATGATGATCCGGGTATTGTTTTAAGGTCATTAGCAGTTTCCCGTGGCCTGAATTACAAAAGCGCTACAATCCTTGCGTTTTGCTTGGAATAGGTAATCGCCGATAGGCCGCCCTTGTGATGTCGGGGCCTGGAAACAAGCTTCATCAGCGAATAACAATACATTGCAGTCTCGAGTTACTACTCCAATTTCAGATATGTTCAGATAATTTATCAAATGTGAAAACAAATTACAATTTACACTCTAACTGTATTAATCATATAAAGGTAGGTTTGTCTAGGGATGAGACTAAAGATATCAGAAGGTATTTCTAGAAATATTGGCAAAAGAGTGGCTGCTATTTTTTACATCATTTTGCGATATTGAGAGAGAATATAACAGATTAATCTCTGAGCCTTTTTTCTCTAATGTTACGCTCGTTCTTTGTTGTTTCGCTACTTCCGTTAAGGTATCCTATAATACACTCTTGTTTAATAGGTATCAAATTCATGTGTTTTAAGGTAAGGATTTTTAAATCCTCGTCCCCACGGCTCACTTCTTCGAACTTAAGATTTAATAACATGTTATATGGTAAGATACAAGTCAATATAAGGGTTCCCAAATATAAGGCCCCCCTACCATTCGAGGAAACATTTTTGTTGGCATAACTTCACTGAAACTGATGTTTACGAAAATTTCAAAAAGTTGTGAATAAAGGACTTTTAGCTCTCCACATACGCCTTTACCTTTCAAAACAGCTTTTGGCATTAACACACTCTCCATTTTTCCAAAATGCTGTGTCATAAAAAGTGTCCACTTTACCGTAAAGTGACACTTTACTTTAGGTCGAAAGTCAAGAATTATCACATTTACCACAACTGCTCACTGCTTCATTCCTTTCTTTATATCCATTACGGTCTGAAGTAAAAACTTAAACATGAAACGCATAGGCAAACAATGAACAAACAAGACCAATAAATTGCAGACAACACATGAGTATGGATTTGAGTTGTAGCAACACAACAAACACCACTCGAAATGGGAGCATATCACACATTAATAGAACTGGTCAATCGCGGTGGAATTCTCCATCCAGCGAGCATGGAACCACATTCATCAACGAACTCAGCATTGGTAACAGCAATGTTAAACACTAAATAATGTCATCATTGCAGATGGGAAACTTGAGTCTCACCCTGAATGACAAAAACACTTAAGCATCTCAAAAATTACCTCTTTCTTTCATAACAAAGAGATGCAAAGAAAAAATTGAGTATTTAAGTTCCACCCATTCTTTTGTTTTACTGCATTGTTTGCATATGCGTTAATTTCTTAAGCTTATTTACCTCAAATCGCAATGAATATGAATGAAATCGTTCTTTGTAAATTGTTAATTTCTTACTTTAGACGTTTGATACGGTAAAAGTGTGTGTGTGTTGATGCCAAGGTGTTGTTGGGAGATCACGACTTTGTGGCAGAGCCCAAATGTTTCCTCTCATTTCAAACTTTTTAAATTTTCCAATCATCCAGTTTTAAGTTAAGTTATGCAACGAAATGCCTTGAATTTTAGGGGTTTAAACTTCTTTTTTGGGA
>JAMKCH010017910.1:0-23229 GCA_023653785.1 Ophioderma brevispina
TTATTTGTTTCAGATATTTCAAGAGTAAAATGGCCCCGAATTTTTGACAAATTAAATGGGGCCATGGTCAGACGTGCACACCTTTTGGTACCAATATTTTGGGGTTTTCGTCATAATAGGGGCCATAAAGTGCATTTAGGAAGTTCTAAAGAGGAGTTACTAAGGATTCTGTGTTGGTAGTATTATCAGCATCTTAGGTAATATATTTTAACTGTGTAATTAAGATGACATTGCAGTAACTTGACACTCATGGGTACTTGTATATAGAATATTGGGCTATCTTAGAAAACAATGTGACAGATGCAAATAAACAAATCAATTTTATAAATTCCCTATAGTTTTGAGAATAGTTTTTATTGAACTCCTTGACCCAGAAAACAACCCAATTTGACCACCAAAATCGTACTTCTTAGGTTATAAAAAACGAAAATATATGGTTTTCTTTAGACGAGATGCGGCCATCTGAAAAATAGCCATGTGTATATAAATGTCCATTACTCAGACAATCTGTCATGTATATTGACCTCTTGACCCAGACAACATACATCCGACACTAAGTCGCCATAGTAGTGCTATTACCTTTAAATGGACGGCCATTTTGGAATGTTGGTTTATGCAAATTTGCCATCACTTTATTTTTGTCATCAACAACGACGCATTTTCATGAACACACAACCCAATGATCAATTTTAGCTATGATTGCAAATGTTTTATTATTTCCGGCCTGGTTGGTAGAAATCTAGGGCCCCTTTTCACCTGAATGCTGCAGCACTAATGTCATCTTGAAATAACACACGTTATGTCAATTCCCACATTTATTATCCTTTTTGGCAAAAATAGCATTTTCATCACATGTAAGACTCTTAAAGGCACTATCAGTGAATTATCAGAAAATCGAAAAAAATCACCAAAAATCAGATTTGTGCATCAATCAAAGATGTTCAAGACAATAGATACTATACTAAAAGAGAAGAGTTACAATTAACAATAATTGGTTGATAATCAGCGTTGTGAAAACAAAATATTTCAATATTGGAAACTAAAAAAAACACGTTTAGTGGAGGTTTTTATGGTAAAGAATTGCATTTTAGTTTTCCACAAATTCAGCGAAAATCACCAAATTTAAAAAAAAAAAAAATGTTACATTAAACATGTCTATCGATACATGTAACAAATCAAGGTTAATTCGGATGAAATGGTTATGGGGCCGAAATGGTTTTAGGTGAGTCAATGAAAAACAACACTTTTGGGGACTTTTTTAAAGTGCGCCTCATTTGGTCAGACCAAAAGATTTTTGTTGTTACTGTATTGGGGCAAAAAACAAAAATAAAGAAAAAACAAATAAAAAATAACCCCCCTGAAATTAAAAAAAAAAATGACACTTGGGAACAATACGTACAAAGTCCATTTTGAAAATTTTATGACCATTTCACTCATTTTATGTTGGTATTATATATAAATGTGAGCCAACGGTAAAACTGCATGTTGTGAGCATTTAAGTAATTTACACATTTTTGGTTTTAGCCTATATAAGGTGCTTGTTCCGATTTATGTCTATTGTGTTCTCTTACTTGATATGAGAACCCGGCACTTGCACATATACCACCATCAAGTACCGTGGGAAACAAACTTGCGGTTTTGATGGTGATAGCAATCAATGCATATTGCAAAAGCTCTATTCCAATACTGTACTAAGATTGATGGTTAACCATTAAAAACGGCGGTTTTTCATCGCAGATGTTTATTCCGTTTTGGGACAGCCTCCTACGTATTGTACGCACCAATGTCAGTGTGTATATGTGTGTCCATACAATCGTGGGGAGAAATATGACTCAGGGCGACCCGATCTCGTGTGCCGGTAGCTTCCGTTAGTAAGGGTACACCGCGAGTGTGTATACGTATGTATAGTCCCCTGCCCACGGTTAAATGAAGTGGCCGATGTAAAATAGGGATTTGTGATCCGTGATGTTGGTGATTGGTTGATGATTTGTTAGGACTATGTGTGTACGTGGATATGTTCCGGAGCGTGGAGGATGTGACTTTGGTGTATACATGCCCGTAGACATGGCTGTCTGTTGTGCGGCACGAATTATCGTTTGCATGATAGCAGTGGATATAGGTTTAGTATGACATCATGTATACATGAAAAATTACATTGGTGAAATTATCGCAGTATGACACAATTGTGCAAAGAAAAGGAATGTAATGATGGGGATTAGTTTTGTTTTGCACAACGATATGGGAGAAAAAAATCAAGGGTTTTGTCCCCGGTCCGTTTATTTATATGACATAATGCTGAAACACCAAAATTGTGGTGTCGTGTTCGCGGAGCCTAATTGATGTGCAGTGATTCGGTATTTTTGTTTTCTTGACACGAAGGAAACTAGAGTGTTATAGTAGAATGATCAAGTTAATTTTTATGTCTTTGAGACCCCCATACTTGCGAGAAACTAGTATAGAAGTAGAGGTGAGCTAGAAGTGATCTGGGAAGTGATTGAAATGAAATTATTGAGTATAAATGTGGGGGAAAAAGAGGCTATTTTATGTAGATGGATTGGGAAGCTTAATCAGAATGTTTTGAGAGGAGGTAGGAAAGAGGCCGGTTCGGACCCCGAGGGCGTGGGGAGGGATTCTATAAATTATTTAACCTTGTCTTAAATGATTTCGTTAACCACAAAATGATTTTATCTGCTATCGACCACATGTTTTCAATAACTGTAGGTGGAATGTGAATTCCATCCAATGCACATCCCTCATTCAATGACAATACCTTCAGAAAAGTACCAAAGGTGACCTTTCGGATGTGTTTGAATTTCTATAGTTTCAAAATGTAACAAGTAATAACATTTAGGTACATACATTTAGCTATTATATATTTCACATATGCGTCATGTATGCAAGCTAATTCATGTTAGATTTCTAATAAAACACTGTTGCCATTATATTGGCATATGCCTTATGGTACTTAAAAAGAGAAAACAATTAATTATGGTTGACAATAACACATCTCAATGGAGTATCCAAAGACCCATCTAAGACAAATTATTGAAAAAATGTCAATAATTAAGAAAACTATAAAAAAAGAAGTTGCAAGCAGTCGCAGCTACTTTACGGTCAAATTTAATTAAACCAAAACACGCTTTCTACCTTTTAATCCAATGTCATCCAAGCTTAATTGTATTAACTCCTTTATAGTCACAAACTGTGTTGCAGCTTAACCAAAATCAATCAGAAAATATTAAAGGCTGCATTTCGTGATCCTAGCCACTTCATTGTGTTTGTTTTTTGATCATTAGATATCCCTGGAAAAACTTATTCCCAAAATTTCAGTTGATTCGGACGTTTGCGTTTTAATGTTAAGCCCAAATGTGTGCATCACGATGCCCCATTGGGAACTGTCTTGTTATTCCCTCCCGCTTAAAACACAAAATACAATTTAACAAAATATATTTTAAAAAAAATCGCATTTACACGTAAAAATAGGCACACATACTATACTAATCAACAATTCAATGATATAAAAATTCTCAAACTTTTTGTGGCAACGTTAGAAAGGAAATAGACTGGTTTTTTCCAAAATTTTTCACGAAATGCCCCTTTACTATTGCATAGACCAGACAATGCTATTAATACCAAAGATTGCAAACACAACACTTTTGTTACTTTATAAAATACTGCGCACATGTAGAAAATTAGTACAGTGGTTATTTAGATAGTTACAAATATGTTACAGTTAATAAATATATGTATTGTATAGTGATTAGATAATTTTATAGCCTATGTATTTCCCTATGAATTCCAAATATAAGACCTAACAGTATTCATATTAATTCCTCAATGATATTTACTTCGTCAATTACTCATCTGCCTGTAACTTGGTAAAATAAACAAACACCTTGACTGATAAAAAACATTCCGGGGCTCTTCACAATGTTATACCAAAAACTGAAGTGCTCCATTTTATTCTTATTAATTTTATAGACTCCCTTTAAATTTAATTAATTTTTAACTTAAAAATGTCATTTTCTTCTGGCTGACACAAAACTAACCCACCCCAAAACCCCAACCGCTCCCGCTAGTCCCCTTCCCGACCAAAACAATCCCCCCTATTGCCACCACTAATAGCGCACAATGGCATGAAAAACAAGCAACCTTGCTAACGTACACCTCACTCCAAAGTGGACCATCTTGCCCACTTTTGCCAACATCTTCTATATGTAAAATACCATATAATATACTTCTCATATACAGTCAAACCTCCACAGCTTTAAAAATGGTCAACTCAATTTGTTTTGTACACTCTCATAATAAATATGTTATGGACAAACACAGTTATGACCTGCAACCTGTTGTACTATGTAACTCGTCTTCAACCCATCAATCAACGCCACTAACGCGATGACTGTCTTTTTTAAAGAGATTTTGTTTGTTTCTATCTGGAATGGAAATGGATTGAGGGCTCAAATTAGGACGGACCATGAGGAAAATACAGGGTATTTCATCTGATTACAATAATCGCTAAACTACTTCGGGTAAATCAGGGGGTTCCCAGAGAAGCATTTTATGCCTAAGTTTAAATAGGGACAAAGGTGGTATTGAGCCGAAATGGTTATGTGGTTTTTTAAGCTGAATCAATAGAGGAGAGTTGGCAGAGGGAGTGGAGAAACTTTATTTTCAAGATATGTGAGGCGCCCTCATTTTGTAAGACGACATTATTTTTCGTACGATATTGGGCTGCGAAATGAAAATAACATTTTGCCAAAAAAGAGACTTGAGCCATACGTACAAATTTGTTTACGTAATGGGTTTTCGGCTACGTACTGGGTCACAACAATCGTCCTCCTCATTTAGAATGATAGCGGTGTTGCGCACCCACCTCTTGGAAATCCTTCATCAGGGTGTATAGATCATTCTGTTTATAAAGTTTTTATATATATTTTTTCATTGTTCTCTCTTTCTGTTTTCTGTTGGTTTTTGTGATTGAAGGCATTTTAGCCGAAGCTTCCAAAAAGAAAAACTGTGGAATGCAACATCCGATGCTTAGTTGCATATTTATTGCAAACTATCTAATTATTATTATGCCTTTGTAATATCTACATCATTATTCATGTCATTGTAAATTTTTTCCATTCGTTTAAAGTTACACTGTTAGTATGCATCAATTTACCCATAGTTACGGTGTACCATCGACGCCAAAAAAAAAAAAATAAAAAATGAAAACAAAAAATAAAAAATGAAAATTAAAAAAAAAATGTTTCGTTTTTAGATTTTTTTTTGGATTTTTTTTCAGAATTTTTTTTAGAATTTTAAAAAAAAAATTTTAGAATTTTTTTAAGTTACTTTTTTTTTTTAGAATTTTTTTTAGAAATTTGAATTTTTTTAGAATTTTTTAAAAGTTTTTTTTTGAATTTTTTTAGCATTTTTTTATTTTGGATTTATGTTTATAATTTTTTTATATTTTTTTTTTAGAATTGTTTCTTCACCATGGATTTTTTTTTTTGGCGTACGTGGTACGTGTGTGGAAAAAAACATTGAATTTGAGGGGGGAAGGGGAAAATAAAATTTTCGCGATATAAATGGCTGGGGATTACAAATCCGGAAACCAGCCATGGGGGGGGGAGGAGACGAGACTTTTAAGTAGAGCGTTTATAGTGGACTTGAGTCGCTGTTTTGTTCTGCTGTTGTAGCCATGGCCCTGCCCTTGCAGGGGCATGGTCATACTGTAGTTATGCCGTATTGCATGCATATACTGCATTTCGCCTAACTAAATTCGCGCAAAAATTGTCTCAGATAGGACTGTTCACACAAAAATGTGATTGTTTGCTGTTTGTTGTGGATTGGGCGATGGAATGGAAGCGGCAGTATCTTTTTTGAAGCCTCTTTGACGTCACAATTGGACCCCCCCAGCTTACTGAAAAAGATTCCACTTCTTCATTTCTCAATAGTCTGTGTGAAAAACGAGGGGTCATAGATACCCACCCGCTCACTCCTTTACCTTCTTACCCCCAACTACCTAAACCTTATTTTCTTTTCCCCCAAAAGAAAGAAATTCCTTTATAGGACGGGTATTAATTACAAATTGGTATTGTTGATCCTACTCCTGTTATACCCCGTTGAATTTAGTACAGTGATTGTACAGGGAACGGGTGGTTCTCCTTGGTTAAACAGGAGCAGGTGGCAGGAGGGCGAGTGCTCCCCTGTTCAGAACCCTTTGCCCAATTGCCCCCTCCCCGTCAACCTCCAATAATTGATCGTAGTACAGTTGTATGGAAAAGGCCCCACATTTCCCCCGTCAGAAATGCATCGGCACCCCTCTCCCCCCCCCCCATTTGAAAAGGTCTGAACAGGAAGACTATAAATATATTGATCTATGGCTTTATGTTTAATTGTAAATTCATCCTTTGCGGCAATTTTAGCGAAAAAAAAAATGGTGGTGTGGCGGGGTACCACTGGGGGTTCCGTCAAAGTCGGAAGGTGAAGGGTGTGTGTGTGTGTGGGGGGGGGGTGCCACCCCCTGCTTATTACCTTATGTGGTAAAATGGCCAAAAATGGTACTGTTGTTACGTATGATGCTACGGTAAGCATACTACTGCCAACATATTTGTATTACCAGTCTTATTTTAGAAAGTACTTGTGTATACTTTCTATATATAAACTCACAGTTATGACGTCACTATGACGTCATATTAAACGTTATATGTTTGTACTTATTTAGAAGGAAGGACATGTGTAGCTACACATGATAGACCAAACATGCTTTGTCATTTACGAAAAAATCGGGGGTGGGTTGTCCCCCGGACGGTCGTCGAAAATGAGTAGAAAAAACCGTTGGGTGACGAAGTCGTAACTACACAAGAAAGGTTTCTTTATAAAGAGCGCTGAACAGGAGGTTGCTGGAGGGGAAGGATAAGCTTTGTAATTTTGAATGTTTTGGTGTAAAAGTGTTAAAATTACTGGGGGGGGGGGGCTCAAGGAATTCGAGCCCCCACCCGCAATAAAAACTATTGGGGTGCCAAGCCCCCCGTTTCCTAAGCCCAATCAACAAACCCCCAAAGAGCAAAATGATCCAATTAGTCAAGTTGTGTGGCTAGTATTATCGTGTCCAAAAACACAGTTGTATCTCAAATGATCCAGCAGGAGAGATTTGTAGGCTTTTAACAGGCCACAACGTATGGCTTCTTCAGTTTCCGCAAGGTTCTTGTCTGTGCACTGTTGCTCCAGGGAAGACAAAGACATGTTCTATTGCCTTCCAGGAGTCCCACTTCTGCAAGGAAACTTAGAGCGCCAAATTTGTGTGGGTAGTCTAAGGCGACAGTAGGATGCTGTAACCGGCAAATATAAAAAGCAGAACAAACAGAGGACTCGTCTTCGGCCAGTAACTCTCCTCCCGGGGCTGGTTCCCGGCATTGTATCCCCAGCCCATTTATATAGGCGAACTTGTATTTTCACTTCCAATTTTTTTTATCGTCCCAGCGACGCCAAAAAAAAACAAGCCAAAGGAAAAAAAAGAAAGGCCGCCAACGATAGGAAAAAAAAAAAGCGGCGGAGAAAAAAGGCGAAAAGAAAAAAATGCGAAAAAAAAATAAAGAAAACAACAGCAAATGTTTTAATTGTTTAAAAAAAAAAAAAAAAAAAAAAAAATATATTTTTAAACACATTTTAAAAAAAATCAAGTGATGAAAAAAAAATTAAATAAAAAAAAAAGTGTGTTGTAATTTTAAATTTTTTAATTTTTTTTTTCATTTTTATTTTTTTTTATTTTTTTTTGGACCGTCGAGGGTACACCGTAAGATGGTATTGCTCTCTAACAAAAATGGCCCCTGCCACAGAAGGAAGGCATTTGTCCGGCAATGACTATGTGGTTTTTGAAACATGTAAACGAGTACCATCAGAAAAAGGAACGCGATTGGCGATTATGGTGAGGGTTTTTGAATGTACAAATCACTATCATTAAAAGTACTTTCTGGTCAGACCCATTATTGCAAGTTGTAAATTGGAAAACAAAGTAAATGTAAATGGATTACGTTTTTCAACTGGAAAGCCAATGAAAGCCTGGCCAGGTAGGTAGGGAGTATGTACCTTATAATAGCATCATACCAATATAAGTAATACCATATTT
Organism: Ophioderma brevispina; assembly: GCA_023653785.1. Taxonomy (NCBI): domain Eukaryota; kingdom Metazoa; phylum Echinodermata; class Ophiuroidea; order Amphilepidida; family Ophiodermatidae; genus Ophioderma; species Ophioderma brevispina. Next base: position 8,120 of record JAMKCH010017910.1, read on the forward strand.
TTACCGCTCTTTACATTTCACAAAAACAAGTAAATTAAAGATGATTAAGATAAGTTTTAGATGGTACCATTCTTTGCTATTCCAAAAATAGATTGTTGTATTTTGACAGTTAGATTAATAATCATTCATATTTATGATTTCCATAACAAAAAATGGAAAATTGACGGGAACTTACAGAGGTACTGTTGAATCCTACGGGCCTTATATAGTGAAAAAATGCCCATTTTACAAAAAGACAAAAAAACAAAAAACATTAATAAATATATTTTCAATATTTCAATTTCTTCGCCCGCAAATACCTTTTCTAGGTGATAGCTATAGATTGTGAAGTAATAGCATTTATCATTTTGGTTTTTTGTCAAAAATGTTTACTTTCATCACATGTTACAAGAAGTGATTCGATCCTCCCACAATTTGCACAAAACAACTTATCCTGAATTTATCAATTGCCAGCTGAAAAGATTTTTACGGCTGGGATTAGATTCATATAACCATTACAGTGTGAGTCAAAACGATTGTTCCCCAAATATCTGATTTTTCTTGTCAAACTGGTGCAAGAGCTCTTAAAATTGTAATACTCAAAAGTTACATTTAAATAGCTTTCACAGAATTTTGACTTTTATTTTGGTTCGGGCAATCAATATCTGCACTAATTTAAATAAAGGCCCTCAAGATATGCCTGTGTACCCGATTCTATTGATTGGTAATGGAGAGCACAATTCAAGAGGGATACCTTATGTGTGATTTACATACTCTGGTGGATAAATGGTATAATAAATGCCCCAATGAGTATAACACAGGCAGTTATTAAATTGGAATTAATGCAACAACAAGTGCAATTATATTTTGACTGTTTAGGAATGTTTCAGGTTTGGAATGAACTCGTTTTTAACTATTAACTAAGGGCAAACAAAACAAAAAGATATTGAAAAATTGCACACCAAACCAGTTCAAGTTAGTGATACACTTAGTTGGCTAAAGTCAAAAGTCAGACCTTTTTTGGAACACTTTTCTTTCATGATAAGATATTAAGAATTTTGTGCTCCCACTGTGGTGAATAAATGCACAAACAAGAAGAAAGTTTTTGCCTCTATCTCGTTTCTGGATCCTGGTTGTGAATTACACTGTTAAACACATGTTATCATCTCTATGGTTTACTGTACGAAATTGTACACGCTGGCATTTGGGAAAGGCCTCTAAAAATTGAGGGCATAAACTTGAAAATAAATGCATGAATTCTCGGGATTTTTGACATGGTTTAGGATTAAGAAATAATATTTGTAGTTAAAGTATAGAATAATATTCAAAAAGAAGATTACAAATATTTTTTAAGTATTTTTTTATTCATCGGGGGGGAACAATCATTTTCACACTGTATTGTATTTGTACTGTCCAAGCTTGTTATTGAATCTATGCTTTATTTTGAAAGAGGAAAAAATTCATACCAGGACTGTGTTATAGTCTTTCCTTAGTCCAAATACTGTACACATGAACCTTTCATTTGTTCATTCCGCACCAAAAAGCATTGCTGTTCACAAGCATATTGTATTAAGTTTAGATGGAATGCGAGTTACATGAACATATTTATTTTGTCCCAAAATCACAAAATTTAGGGTAGTTAGCCGATTTTAATTGTACTTTCCTTGTCTTTTATAATATCCTTCCATTCGGTGGGAAGAGCGTCTTTGATGTTGGTAAAAAAAACATATTCATTGGACTTTTAACGATGTTGACAGTTCTGCGCAAATTATTATTTCTATTTTCAATAATGATCGATGTGTACAAATACCAGTTAATCCATTTGTTATCATTAGTACCCGATATGTAAATGACATGTCAATTTCCAATGGCACCTCGTGTACAGGTTTTTGTTTAGAAATTGGCTGTACCTGTGTTTGACGTAGTGTGTACCCACGATTCTAACACATCAATGTAGAAACTGGGGTATTTTTTAGATATTATTCTTCATAATATTCTTCGGGTTACCATTAGGTTCAACAAAAACGATTAAACCGGCCTACTTTGTATTTACCAGTAATTTGCCAAGTTTTTCAATAAACCATTAGTATTTTCATAAAAATCCTTGAGGATCCACCTTTTTATCAAGCCGAAATTGAGATTCGTCAACCTTCTTAAACCCCATACTCATGTATTCCTATTATAGTAGTAGTGGGACCTTTTCTTTTTTGAACTCGTAAAAATTCATGTTAGCATTGTTTGGCATCTTTGATAACATATTCAGGAACGTTGCGATTGTAGCATTGCATTTGCATTATTCTAACAGTTGTGAAATACCAAAAAGATTTGATTATAGTTTTTTTCCGAACGTCAGTTAGTTACGTGACTTCCAACAGTCAAACCACCGTTTTTAATTCTTACTCAAAACAATTTGACCAATTTCATGGGTTCAAGCCGCTGTTGTGTCTCTGCCATAAGAATGCCTAGGCTTTTGTAGACCATTGTCCATTTAAAGTTTATATTTTCAGAATTGTTTCTTTTCCCACCAAAATACTTCTGTCTTATTTTTGTTGACTAAATTCCTGATTACAAAACACTAAAATATCAAATGACTTTAAAACATCATCAATGCATTGTGATTACGAACAAAAGATAGTAAATATCATCTGCCAACGAGTGCCTTAATTTCTGATGTATCAATATATATCTATATACCAAGGTATAGTTTCCTGACTTTTAATTCAACGAGAGAGTTTCTATAGCAAAATTAAATAACAAAGTGACAAAGGGCATCCTGTCGAATTCCTTTCCTATCGAAAAGGGTGATGATAACAAAACCATTCATAGATATAGAATTATTAATATTTGTATACAATGTTTAAACCCCCTTTCAAATTGTTCCCCAAAACCAAATTTTGTAAAACATGTTATCTAAGAAATTGAATTCAAGGACTGTTCAAATGACTTTATGGAATCAAGAAATAGAACAGCACCATTTTCATCGATATTCATATGTCAACAGTACTAATACATCATCATGATTCTGATATTTTGAACACTAAATCTTCATTTAATATAACCTGTTTGTCAGAATTGATGCTCAATCGTTGAGTAAACATATTTTGACTCAACGGAGCACACTGTTTGGCAACTGTGAGCAAACACTAATTTTACTCAATAGATGATAATACTGTGGATGAGGTATTAATAAAGCAAAAGTTTATTTATCAGAAAGCTACATGTTGCTCACCAGGTTGAGTAAAAGGCTTGTCAGTAATAGTCGAAACTTCCAGATATTCGGCCTGGATTTCTGTAATAGAACTACTCATTCAAACATACCAAGGACAACAAGCAAGATTACAACTTGGTATTCTTGGTATTTAAAAAATAACACAAAATCTACAAGGAAATATCTTTCATTACTTTACCTTTTTTCTTCGAAGTCCTGGTGTTTCAAAATTATGATATGTAATATCATGCTGGCACAATACAAGCCTAAACCTTTACAGATGCGATAGCGAATCGCCATTGGAATACACAGCGCTCACGGTGATAACAGGATCCGAGTCACTCGGTGTGAAAAGCATTTGGTGAAAGGTTGCGAATTCATAGCTGATATGATGTACCGTAGACATAGTCGGTTTACGCTGGAATCTCACCAACTTCACAATCATAACAAGTCCGTTGCATCACCACAAGAATATTATTATTATCTGGTTATAATCTGTTGGTGTAAATTTAGAACGGCCAGCATTTCCGCGACACCAGCATGTCATATGCCATTGATATGTCCGCGGCAACTCTTAGGCTGCACCGTTGGCTGGGGTCCTCAACGTTGCTTAAGATCAGAATCAACTCGGTTTGTTTTTTGGTGTAATTTCTGAGTCCGTCCACTCCGTCAAACTACTTTGTCACGCACGGTGAGTTAGATTCAAAACTGCTTTACTCAACAAGTGTTTCACAATTTTTTACGCGGGTGGGAAGTAAAGCGGAAAATTGTGTTTTACTCCATGCTGATTAAATCTTGAATCTTTACTCAACACGCTTTACTCCCAGACACTGAGTAAAATATTTTAGAGGGTATACTTACTACATTGGGGTTATCATTCGCAAGCACAATCTTTGTTATCATATGCATGCGGATGATACCCTGCTTTACCTCCCGTTTAATCATAAGGAAGCCAATGCGGGGTAACACAAGCGTGGGGGAGCTTTCTTCATGTATCGATGAAATGAAACAGTGCGTGATGACCCAAAACAAATGAAACTTAATACGAGGAAGTCCAATTTTTCAGTGCTGCCTCGGCCTATAAAGGGAGAAGTCAGTAAAGATTCTGTCTGAGAATTGGTGACAAGTCATTCCAGCAGGCAAACAAAAGATTAAGAACCTTGGCGTTGTTTTGATCAATCATTATCCATGATGATCATGTGAAATATGTTGTCCAAGTCTGCAAAAATTTCCATCTCAGATGTATTTTTGACAAAAGTTCCAAATAGAGCGGCGATGGATCGAGGATAGTGTTCAAGGCTGGGAAGGGCTCCATCCGTCAGGCCTTTGCTTTAAAAACATCTTCATTGGCCTGCCTTGAAAGAGGAGAATGATGTCCATGGGGCATTGACAAAAACAGTTTCGATTATCTCTCTCGCCTGTACAGGCCAATGACATGCACAAGAGGTAAAAGTATTGTTATAAACACCCTCATTTGATTAAGAGGCTTCTACCAACAATCGAGGGTTTGACTAATAGGTACTAACAAAAAAAAAAAATGCTAACTCAGAGTGGGGACTTTCTGTTGGTAACGGTATGGTGCCACATGGAGAGTGTGGTCAAGTGATATTATGCTGTATCTACGAGGGGAGTGGAATTGAGTTTTGACCTATAATTTTAGGAATATATGGGTTGCATACAAATTTGGGTGGTATCAAAATCTCAAATAATGGCCAAAAAGTGACATGAGTGAGTTAGGGGCCTTCTGTAGTAACCCTTCGAAATGGCAAACTCGTGCAACATGAGAATTGTGCGTAGCTACTAACCCTTATTAGCACTAGCAGAAAATAGATGAGAAGCCGCTGCTGGACTTGAATGGGGCAACCTGCAGGAGTCTGCCGAATTGATTGATTGAAATTACATAATGATAACACTGTGCGTGTATTGTAAGTAAAAGCAGGTGAACATTTATGTTAATAAATCATTTTAACATTTCAGACATCGATCAGAGATGTGATGCTACACATACTTGATGGGCGTTGCTGATTTATTCTACGACCCTAACGCCGCGAGAAACTTGAAATAGTTCAAGCATTTATGTGCATACCTAACTACACTAAGTCTGAAATAATATTCGACTTCAGACATTGCGTTGCTTAAACTCGCCAACCCCGTTACAATCAAATCATTACACACGCACAGTCTGTGTGAACGGAAACCGACATGGAGGTAGTTCTACTCCGGCTATGAGGTTGTCGTGACAGGTTGGGGCTTATGATGGAGGTGGGTCATTTATTTATAACATTTAACATTTTGTTTGTTTTTTTAATCTTTTGTTTCTATATGCATTAAATTCAGTTCAAGGGACGCCTCCAGGAACAGCGAGAAGATATATGGGAAAAGAAGTCCGATTTTAGAGAAGAGGGAAACCGAAGATCTGGGATGAGAAAACCTGCGAGGCGAGTGCTTATGAGCGGCAACCAAAATTAACATACGGCACATGGCTCGACCGGGATCGACCCGGCCGCATTGGTGAGCAAAGGTGAGCGACTGACCGGCTAAACCAACGCGCCCTCCCAAGGGAGGGACAGGTTGTGTGATGGAGGTGGGGTCGTTCCATCTATAAACGATTCCAACATACGCACGCAAGCAATTTATCAAACAAACCCAGACTTACAAATATCATAACAGAGAGACAGAGCGAGAGAGAGAGCGAGAAGTGAGGAGGAGAGAGAGAGAGCGAGAGGAGAGAGAGAGTGGGAGAGTGCTAATGTTAGAGAGCGCGAGCGCAAGAGAGATGAAGAATAAGGAAATACAGGTTTTCATCTCTCAAAATTATTTTGCTGACTTCTTTCCCGTTACAATCTACAGAAAATCATGTGCTGTAATCGGGTGGGCACCTTTAACAATCCGTAGACAGTTTATGCTCTATCACGGATTCACACTAATTAGAAGCTGACACAGGCAACTTCCAGGGATGCCGCCTTCAATTTGCTATTAAAAAATCCGTTAGTTTTTTGCCTGTATTTTTTGGACGTGCATCCGTGGATAGAGTGTAAAAACACTCATTGTTCAAAAAGGACTGTAGCTCGGTCTATACCAAATCACAAATGGTGGATGCAATCAGGGTCCTTTTATTTCACTAATGCACTATGTATAATAAGATAACAGAGTGGGAGGGCGAGTTGGGTAGCACGCAAGTCGTTCCTTTCACCAATGCGACCTGGTTCGATTCCCGGTCGAACCAGTGCCGTATGTGAATTTGGTTGCCGATCGTAATCGTCCTCGCAGGTTTTCTCCGAGAATTCGGTGTCCTCCTGCATCTAAAATCGGACTTCTTCCCATTAATTCTTTCCCGCTATCTGAACGAATCCCTTGATTAATGCATATAGCAATATTGGGCTTTGCCTGGCGAATGCAATGATATCGTAAAATCGCGTCTACAAGCACTGGTGCCTGTATTCGGACGACGTCGGAAAAACCGGACAAGAGAGAATATTTGACTAGCGCCTTCTTAGTATATTTTGCAGAAAGAGCAACTAATCACGAGTGTAAATATGACGCCAAATCGCTCGTTCGTTACTATTAAGCAAACTCATTCCTGCAAACCCCTTGCACCTAACACGAACACGCAAATGGCATAAGCTTTGTTATTCTAAAGCTGTTTCAGCCAAGGCATTAATTCGTTGTAGAGTGCCACGTAATATGATTGTTTCCCGGCAACGCGTCAAACCTACCACAGGCCAAAAGGACACATATGTTATCCAATGAAATGATAAATTCCTTGTGATTTGTTTGGGAACGTCCGATGGCTGGGAAGAATTCCATTACGCGGCACTCTATAGAGAATTATTCTGTTGAGGCATAAGACAAAGGGGAGAATGACCTTCAACACACAGGTTTCTCAAAGAACTATCAGGATTGCCGTTTGTTATTAATACCCACGTGATCCTATTACCGGCTTCAAATCCAATTATCTCAACGCCAACAAATACAATCTCCAGGAATTGTACTTCATATTAGTAAATTGCAAAAAATATATAAAAAATGCAGTAAAGTGAAATAATAATAATAAGTGTGCAGTGCATGAGCTAATACAATTGAAAATTACATGAAGTATTCAACATAGACGTGCACTCACACATAATGAACAAAGTAGGAACAACAATGAAAAAAAAAAACAACACAAAGGATTTGTCGTACAAACTAAACCTACGGACAAATAACTTGGTAGGACAGACAAGACAATAATAATAAACGACCGTATAATTTTCATTAAAAAAGCCAAAAAGCTTTCATGCATAATTATTATGTAGTTGATTGTATTTTGATTTTGAGATGACATAAATTGATTGATCCAGGACAAATAACACGTTGGAATTAGTCTCATAAGACAAGCTATACCCAAGTATTGTCTACTTCGAACTGTTTTCATTGCAATAGCTAACATCTAAAATCAACAATGAAATCAATTTTGTATTAAGAGAGGATTTGATCCAAAGACCTTTCGATTACAAGGCGATCGCCCTAACAACGCACCACCACCGCCAATCCGAGTCGGCATAAAGTGTCTGTTGAGGGTTAGTGGGTTAATAAATAAAAAAATATCAAAATATTTAATAAAAACCACTGAATTGGAAAATAGTGTACTGGCAAAGTGTATGCAATTTTGTCTAAAGATGATGGCACATTGATGTTTATCAACAAAGTCACGGTGATAAGTGCCTAATGATACGCTTCACGAACCACTATCATGACTATACACTGTTCAATGACCTTTTTATACTGAATGAAATGTGGTGGGGTTTTCAATAAAAGAAATAAAATGACAATCCTTTCCTTTTCCATACTAAAAAAAGAAGATAAAATACATAAAAACCAAGTCCTAACCAAAACGAGCTCACAAAAAGCATCATAGAAATAAAAGAAGAAATCAGACATACACCCAAAAATAAATTTTTTTGGAATAATTCATACTAATGCTTGTGTTAAGATCGTGCCTAAACACCGTGCATGAAGTTTGCCTTGTGGATTTCTTCGTTTACTTTCTACTCTCACCAGGAAGTGATCGACTTATTTGGTTAAATCTTGTTGATGGTTCAATCGGGATTCTATTATCCTGGTGATAACAATAGATGAATAGGATTATAACATCGACGGATTATAACATCACCAGTAAATTCCATGTTACCGATACACACTCACAACTAAACACGTACAGCAAACCTGGAACTTCAATTATCAATCGTTAATTGAGCACAAAAGCAGTATTGGTAATCTCCGGTACCCTGGCCCAAGAAAGGGCAAGCTAGCCAGCTATGTAAATAACATGAATGCCAGAAATGCTCGAATAACACATGTGGCCTATAAGACCTTGGTATTTCTCCCGTGGGGTAAAAAGATTTTATGTAAATCTTTAAGGACATGGTATTTCATGGGATAATATTCTATGATAACAACGTTCACACGAAGAGCGTGCCCAAACCCACCATATCAGTTAGACGGCGCTAATCATTTTTTCTTTCTTGTCCGGTTTTCGACATCGTCCGAATACGGCCTGGTGCTGTAGACATATTTGAACAGTATTATCGTCAGTGGGCAACAAAGTCGTAACTAACATTTTTGGCGAAATTGAGTTTTTTTTTTTATATATTTTGACAAAAGTGGGTTATAATACCATAAAGTACGCCCATAATTTGATATACATTTCAAGTGACAGTCTCAATTTATTGCCGAGTTATTAGGCTAAAATTGCTATAGGCATTTACGACTTTGTTGTCACGCACGGGAAACCAGCTACGTAGGATACGCGCCATTTTTTTGGGTAAAGCGATAGTTTTAAAAGCGGTATGTAAATAAAAAACCTCTTTTTTTGTAAAAAGTGCAATTTGCATTTTTTACCCCAAATTTTTGCAATTTTGGAAAAAAAACAATGTAGTTTCGACCTTCCAGTTTCCAACTCAATATTACGCTCAGTACTTAATAATTTTACAGAAGTAAATTAATACGCGTAATTTGAGGAGAGAGGGCGCTCTTCTATGACGTCATGTCACGTGACTTTTTGGGCTTATAAGCAGCGCGCAAAAAGAACAATTATTGCTCAGAATTAGTGTTTCTGCAGACGAAGAGTTGGCTTAGACTTGATCTCTCACAGTAACGCATTATACTACGCCACCAGCCGCTCCCGAAACAGTTAATGTTCCGGAGCACGTCCCAAGCACCAATAAATCGTGCAGGTTATAATTGCGATTCCGTGGTGCATCGTTTGTCTCTACGAAGAATCCGTTCGACCATCGCTATTCACAGATTGCCTCAGACGTTACCAAAACAATCCTATTTTCCCGCCGCTGGTTGGAAGCGTTAGGATTACAAGTGTTATACTGTTAAACGATATGTAGGCCGAAAAAATCATTGCGTCGGATGACGGAGCTGGAGTGGACAAAGTTATAGCAGGGACTTCAGGGAAGAAAGAAAGAAATCGAACGGCTTCGGCAGTCAATGAGCATTACGCTCGAAACGGATATGGCGGCAGAAAGGAAGACAGGCTTTGACCAGAAGAGAAGGAGATGTTTACGAGCAGAAAGTTTGAGAGAGAAAGCCAAAAATACCAGGGATGTGAAAAAAATTGGAGCCGCTTGCAGTCAAAGGAAGCTCGTGATTCCAGTCAATTTCAAAGTGAGTCGCTCGCTATTGGAGTATAGGGGGTGGCCTACTCTGCCGAAGTGTCTTTCGGGAGGATGAGGATTAAGATGGATGCAACAGAGGAATGACCCTAACCTAATAAGTGTTCAGTCCACCTAATTAAGAGAATCTACTTGAATGTAAACCTTGAGGTTAGAGAGAGGGCATCAAGTATTCAAGAAGACGAAAGACACGAAAGGGAAAGAAGGGAATACTAGCAGAATACATAGGCATTGCAACAAATTTATTCTAGTATTCCAGGAGGAAGATGGGCTACCACAGAAAATGGGCACGAGAAAACGCAGCGTGTGATCTCTTATAATCATCTTTTGTGCAACACCCTCAAGGTATCGAAGAGCAACAGATGTATTCAGCCGAGAGCAGAAGCGGATTGGAAAAAAAATTGGAAGCAAGGGATGATACTGAGAACTTCCCATTGCCGGTCGGCATTCATTTAGATACATCAGGCCAGTCAAATAAACAAATAACAATGGTAGATGATCCCCGCTCAATGGAATTTGAACGATTGAAATTGGAGATGGAATATTTGAAACAGGAAAGAGGTAAACCTGAGCTAGAGAGAGCCAAGCAAGATTCAAGAGACGAGAGAGACGAAGGGAAAGAAGGGAATACAGCAGAATACAGAGGCCCTGCAACAAATGTTATTCCAGTATTCCAGGAGGAAGATGGGCTACCATAAAAATGGGCACAGAGAGACGCAGCGCGTGATCCCTTATAATCATCTTTTATGCCAAACCCTCAGGGTATCGAAGAGCAACATATATATTCATCCGAGAGCAGAAGCGGGTTGGAAAATATGGAAGCAGGGACGATTCAGAGAACTCTATAAACGTTCCGGCATTCCATTTAGATACATCAGGCCAGGCAATAAATAACAATGGTAGATGATCCCCGCTCAATGGAATTTGAACGATTGAAATTGGAGATGGAATATTTGAAACAGGAAAGAGGTAAACCTGAGCTAGAAGCGCCAAGCAATATTCAAGAAGACTGAAAGAGAGCGAAAGGGACAGAAGGTAATACCAGCAGAATACAGAGGCCCTGCAACAAATGTTATTCCAGTATTCCAGGAGGAAGATGGGCTACCATAAAAATGGGCACAGAGAGACGCAGCGCGTGATCCCTTATAATCATCTTTTATGCACACCTCAGGTACGAAGAGCAACATATATATTCATCCGAGAGCAGAAGCGGGTTGGAAAATTGGAATCAGGACATACTGAGATCCCCGACGTTCCGGCATTCCATTTAGATACATCAGGCCAGGCAATAAATAACAATGGTAGATGATCCCCGCTCAATGGAATTTGAACGATTGAAATTGGAGATGGAATATTTGAAACAGGAAAGAAATGAATACCGTCAAATGCTAACGAATCTTGTGTCGTCAGGCAATGGGAAGGAGCAGAATGGAGAAGCAAGGAAAGGAAGGATCACCGAAGGGTTGAAAGCAAGATAAGGCAGAAGACAGAGAAGATAAACCAAATACAGAATCGGCTGAATCATCGAGGAGTGGCCTGATTATAATACTAGACAAATGGAAATGAGGAACGAGAGGATGCGTAAGAGAACTGGATGAATTCGGAGTAGGATGAAGGCAGACTCATCCATTGCGCCGGAATTGTTTACGGGGGATGTGCCTCTCCAAGGAATTTATCTTGGCTAATTTAGTTCAGTGCAAGCATGGAATGGGTGGACTGATAATCACAAAGCACAGCAACTATTCATGAGCCTTCGGGGTTGAGCTGAGAGGCGTAATCCGGCACCAGCACGAGTTTTAAATCCTTGTGCTGACCAAGTAGAACTATACTTAGCACAACTTCTTATTCGTCATCAGCAGCAACAGGAAGGGCTGCAGGATTTTGCCCATCTATCAAAAAAAAATTAATGACAAAAACTCGGAGGTCATTAGTCTACTAAAGAATATGGCTCAAAAAGCATTAACCTCTGATTCGAGTACTCAGCCAGACTCCATCAGAAGAGCAAAACTACAGGAAACACAAAAACGACTGGCAATGCAGAGGGAGCGGTAGAGGAAGAGCAAGAGGAAACTACCGTACGTGAAGCCAAGAGGAAAAGCAAGGAAGGTTGAGATCTATATATATTTTTCCACACAATATTATAATGCTCATTTATGCAGACTGATTAGGCTAATTAGGCCGCTAATTAGGTGTAGATATCGACTTGTTGGCCCTACACATGAAATTAATATGTGTAGCGATGCCATTTTAATTAATCTAATTCTTCTTTCATTAGTCGACTTTAGTGGGAATAACATATTCATAATATTAAAAAATACATTTCATCGTGTGTTATAAATAATTTTTTCATCGAAAACTCACACACTCCACAACTGAATGAAACACAAAAATGCTTCACCTGTAAAATCTTATAGGCGGGTGTCTCAAAAAATAGAAACCTCAAAGCGTCCCTCTATACCACGTGGAGAAAAAAGTAAACCATACAACTTTAAAATGCACATCAGCAAAGTGCATTTCGTTAGTTTTTCATTTTTCCACGGATTGTTACTGTTTCAATATTCGTTATTCGGTTGCAAATTTCTGGCAAGTTTGCTGATGGTACCCGGTGTAACACTTCACTCATTTTGGAAGCATTCATTTTTTTTTTTTTTTTTTTAAAATGAAATCAGAATCAGAAAGAAGAACTAATTTCAAGCGTCCAAGTGTCCCATGCTGATAGACTCTGCTATATTTGACAAACCTGTTCTTGGGAAATTAGACATTATTCTATTTTTAAACCGCAGGCTACTCTTCTGATTTATATGGCGTCGACAGTTTCGATTGTTTAGACAGGATGTATGTAGGGAAGTATATCGATTCTAAAACTATCAGCGACAATATGATATGTGCGGGATACCGCAATGAGAGTGGGAGAAGATGTGGAGGTAGATTCTAAGGACAGGTGGATGGGGCGAACCCGATCATGGTCCCGAATTTTGATAGGATTTTTCTCCTCACCATGGACGCACATCCCCAAAAACATCGAGTTACATTTAACTCGTCCACGTGGTTTGACAGTAGCACAGCACAATCTGTAATCGAATTGAACCAGGTGTGCTAGTAGAGTGGTCGACCACATTTGAAGAGTGTTTTTTTTCATAACATCAAAAACAAACATTTCCGGGCCTTCCATTTTTACTGGGGTATGAGAAAGATATGAAAACTTTCCTTCTGATATCAAAATCGTAATTTTGATGGAAGGTAAATGTTGGGTGAAGGACGACGTTTGTAGATCGGTCACCAACCTTTAACTTTGTGTTGAATCTAGCGTATGTCACTGTTGCTCATAAAGTTGGATTTTTTTTTCAGACCCTCCTCAAACGTATTTAATAGTTGAACGCTCATTAATCAATATTAGAGCAGGTGACGTAAATACTTTTGCATAAGCTATTGATTACTAGCAATGCACTGTTGTTGCGAGCATAAAATGTCCACAACGTCGTCGTTCGTCCTTTTTCCCCTCCAAGCCTGTGGAAACGAGACCACGCGTTTTTCAGAGTTGGTCTTTACCGTTACACAAAAACTGATACCGAGGTTTCCTAGGCTAGCTTAGTCCAACGGCATTATTCCACCTACGCCGAGAGTGCTGCACTCGACAGGAAAGGACTACAAGCAAAGTCGATAATTGCTCGGGAATATCGCAGAGTATGGTCTGTAAAACCTCAGACATCATCGAGAGGAGAGGTGGGTCATTTGAGGCCACGTAAATCTTTAGGACGACCACGATTGACCTCCAGACGAGATGATCGCCGACACTGCTTAATCTGTGCCGTAGAACCCGGACAATGCCAACGAGAGCCGTCTTCGTCGCTTGTGGAGATGCACTATGGAAGCAACGTTTCCACACCAAAACTGTAAATCAGGATTGCTTCAAATGGTTACCAAACAAGACAAAGACCAAAGTCCACGCCTAACCGTTCACCGTCGGTCGTGTACCTGGAAATTCTGGAAAACCACTGGACGGAACATGGCAAGAAGGGGTTTATGCGATGGACGCCCGCCGCATAGGGCCGCTGTAATGAGACAATTTCTTGAGGCAGAGGGGGTGGAGCGATACCACGTGCGTGGTCTACTTGCTCCCCTGATATTGAACCCTATAGAGCTGCCTGGGATGCCTTAGGCCGATCAGGGTGGCATAATCGTAGTAGGTGACTTTTTTATTTAAAAACAGTATATTGAACATTTCGATGAATGAAATCAACCAGTCAAAATGGTATCTGCAAAACTGTGATGGTGAAAAAATGTGACCCAAAATCCTGAAATTCTCTGTCAAAATATCCCTTTTAGGTTAATTGTGGACTAAAGTTTCATAATGTTCATAGTGATACGTTAGGAAGAGACTGATCAATCAGCGTGGGAGATATACACCCTAGATATATAAATAACTCGCACTGAAAAATCATTCCATAAAAAGTGGTAAAATATTTATTCAACTTTTGAGCAAAGTGTATAAAGTTGATGTTTAAAGACTGTAGTAGTAATATTAGTTATCCATGGTTTTCATGACAATACGGAAAATTTACCGATAGTTGGGTTGTCGTATCAATGAGGCCACAGGGGTCTAATATTTGCGTTTTAATCATCACGCAATACGGGTATATATTACGTGGTTAGCCATGTCTACAAACGAATACGGAAATTATTTAATAGCTGTTAAACCAATGGAGATTCAGTAATCATGTCTACAAATGATACTTTGCAATGTACTCATTGTTTCCTACATTCAATAATACATTGACAGAACTACAAAAAAGACAACTACATTACTAGCACATAAGCATACATGTAATGTTTCAATTTTTAAAATTTTAATATTATTTCTTTTATTTCAAACTTGGTATATTCTGTTTTAAACGGCATATAAAACGGAGTGGTCCAGCTTTAAAAAACGTGCTCTAGTTTTAGAGTTACCCCTCCATCGGTAGAACAAAACACAACCACTTAATGTGAAGGATAAATATCTGAGACTTAAGAAACGGATTGATGGTGGTTGAAATAGATTCTGCAAGGGATGATTTGATCAGAAAAAAAAAACACATTTTGGGGCTGCAAATGAAGCACAATTATATTTTTTTTTAAGTTTAAAAGTAAACTATTACAAAGGTTGTGTCCTTTTGTTATGAAAGATATTTTAATTACAACAAATGGTCAAGGTCATACTCATGGACCCCGTTGTGGTGAAAATGTGATATGGGTTATTGTTCTTTAGGAACATGAAGATG
>JAMKCH010017911.1:0-33626 GCA_023653785.1 Ophioderma brevispina
TCCAACGTGACGACACGCTCGGCTTTCGCAGCAACAACCACGGCGCGCTGTGTGTGAGAGAAAACGTTACGGGCTTGGGCTATACCATAATACACGCGATTCTCCTCTTGGTTTAATATTCAAGCTCTATGGCTCCGCCCCATTTCAATGCCCGGCCTCTATTCCATAAATTCACACTAAAACTTTGTCGGCAATTCTTGGTTGCGTTCGTGGTTCCACCCACTGCTATTAGCGAGATCATGGCAGACTTCTCATTGGCTACCACACGTCTGTTTGGATTGCCCGAAAAGCGGAAATGTATAGTCTGCGCGCGCGCGACTTTTACAGGGCGATGGCATGACACACGCAATCATAGGCGTTTTGTGTACATGAACGCTCGGATAAATCACCAATACGCGCTAATCTCAGAATAAATAAATAATAATCTCAAATAATCAGAATCTAATTCCTCCACTAATGTATTTAAAACCAGCTCCAACAAACGTATTATCGATTAATAATGATCAATAGGACGTCAGAGTGAAAACAAATTGGTAGCGAAAAAGATGCTCTGATAAGGACCATTAGTAAGCAGATAGTGGACATATATTGCAGAATGTGCACTCTTCATAAAAGGATGAAAAATTGGCATACAGTGTTTAAATTAAATCTGATTTATTTAAGATATGGAACCACGGGGGTTTACCACCCATCAATCACTTCAAGGTCAACAGGTCATTTGCGGTCATCTGAGGTCATTTACATTTCTGTGGATAAAGCATCATTTTTGTGCATTTTAATACACTAATTTGGTACCCTGAGTTATATATTGTTGTATATTATATACTGACATGAGGAATAAATAAAAATATACTCCTGTACAAAAAAATCCCCATTATCATATTAGTGGGCTTATAAGTATAAAATGTTCTTCTTACGTTAAACAGTGGTATGGGTCAGTGTTGCCTTGATTCGTACAAACATTTATGGGTGATGTAAAAACCTCTCAATTTCTTTTTCTTGTCTTAATAAGAATTTTCATCCCGGGTAAGACCCAAATTATTTGTTTTGCATGAATTCCTACTAGGATGAAAGTGTTTTAAGACTTACAATCAGTGAAGCAAAGAAATGTATAGGAGTAGGGGTAAGTAGGGTATGCCGAACACCATTCGATTGAAGCCAGTAAGTCCATACTAAAACAATGTTTGGTAAAGATAACCATCGATAAAAAGTGGACAGCAAAAACTCTAACTATAACGTGTTTGTCTTTACTCAAACCGTTAGAAAAGACGTTTGATCAAAACAAAAAAATGGCGTTGTTCGGGATTACCCGACACCCACGGCTAATGCCGAACGTGGGTTTTCAATGGCAGCCACTTGGGATAACAAAATAAGCATTTTTTGGTTCTCGCATACATAAAGTTATGATAT
The DNA here is from genome assembly GCA_023653785.1 of Ophioderma brevispina. Classification (NCBI taxonomy): domain Eukaryota; kingdom Metazoa; phylum Echinodermata; class Ophiuroidea; order Amphilepidida; family Ophiodermatidae; genus Ophioderma; species Ophioderma brevispina. Next base: position 1,411 of record JAMKCH010017911.1, read on the forward strand.
AATATAATTGAAAGCTCGATGAGAGTATCAAATTATGTAGATGAGATGGACACACCTATATTGGTTTCCATGGAATGGAACGGTCGTTTCGGATTACCCCAAACAGGTGATGTTGTAATCTTGTTCCTTTCATAAACTTCCTCATGGACGTGCCCCCTGTTATACGTGTTTTTAATTGTGAAGGATCCCTGTCCGATAAACTATTTAAAACCCCTTTCTCTCTCTTCTTGTAGAGGTGATATGCCATCCAGAAATATATGTTCAGAATATCATTTCACTAAAAAGTGTTTTTTGTAATTCTCGCGAGAATGTGCGAAATTTCCATATTGGTCAGTTACATTTGAATTAAGTCCAAAGGCAGCTAACACCATAGGGTGGTAACACGGTCTCCCTCCTTTCACAATATAGCGAAATCGCTGCGGTCGGGATTACCCCGCGTTGGTATACCCGAATTCCCATATATTAACCAGTTATAATGCAACATGATCAGTTTCCTCCACTTAGGATGACCCTTGTGTTTAGCTACACCCGCAATTTCATTAAAGGTTGAGACTTTAGTTTTTATAGTTATCTGTGCAATAGCATAAATTATACAACAATTGGGATAAATTTGCTGATTAATGGTTTGCGCACGACCCAGCCCATTGTACTCAATTGAGTGCTTCTGCCAGAAAACTTCAAGATTCCTAAAATGAGTAGCGCTGTGGTGTGTTTAACACTGGCCTATTTTGACCTGTTACCCCTTCTTGATCCAAATCTCTGTATCCATGCCCCTAAGATTACTATCTCTTTGTGAATCCACTCTTTTTGGAGTAATTTTCACTCTTGGGAGTGGAAATTCGCTCCTTTTAAGTAACAAACACTCATTTTTGAGGGGTTTGCAAGAGTTTCTCACTCTTTTGGGGATGAAATTTCACTTGTTAAATTTAGAGAGTGGAATCACAAAATGCAACAGTTAAGTATAAGCGTAAAGAGATAGGAGGACATTTCCAGCAAAATATCCCCCATTTTTTAAACAATTTTGACCAATATATTAATCAAACCTTTAGGGAATAAGCATGTAGACAGATATCCGAGTTGCTTCTTTATGGGGCCATTTCTATGGACAGCTATGAACAAGTACAAAACTTAGTTTTTGGTGTCTTTCTTTGTTCAATAAACCTTCGAAATGTGCTCGGTTGGTATTCTACAACAAAGTGCAAATTTACAGAGATTTGTATCTTCGGAAAATCTCCTTGTGTCCCTTTGAATGAAGACCATTTTTGATTAAGTCGAAATGTATGTCACAAATAGATCCATGAAAATGTTTATAATGTGTTAGAGTTATGCAACCTTGTGGTTCCTGGTCCAATTTTATAACAAGAGGAGCATATATGCCCTAGTATTTATTTTATAATAGTTTTTCAAAACCAATGCACCGTTTGTGGTTTTTAAGGAACAATCCCAAATCAAAACTAAGTTCATAACATTGTAATTCATTTCTAAACGTGTTAGGAAATTCAAATTAGAGGAAAAGCTTGGTTAAGACTTATAAGCTTGGGTTATTTCTTGGGCATGTTTATGTTAATGCGACTATTTGATCTTCACTACATTTTGCTGTACTTAAAAGGTGCTTGTTCCGATTTTATGTCGATCCATCGTAGTGTCTACTTAATATGAGCGCATGGTTACTTGCATACACTCATCAAGCCAAGGATCAGGGAAACAAGCTTGTGGTTTGGGTGTGGTATATAGAAGTGATAAGCGCTTGTATTGCAACGATCCATTCTTTTTATTGCAACAATTATGTTTAACTTAAATAAAACAGTATTTTGCCTCTATCTTGAGAAAGAAAATGGATTGTAAAAGACTGAAAATCTCAGACGACAATGAGCAGATACGGTTCTTTCATCGAAGTGATACAATTCCGGGTAGTCAGGGTCCCAAAAAAACGATCGGAATGATATTATGTGATTTTAGTTGTTGGATAATTCTTAAAGCACTTTTAAACAAGCAAATATTAAAAAAAGAAAAAACCTAAAAAATTAAAAAAAAAAAAAAAAAAAAAAAAAAAAAATGTTAGTGTTAGGGTTGGTGTTTAAGCACCTGGGTTGTGGGGTTCATAGTGTTACGAAAATTTGGATTTCTCTAATGTGTAGACAAATTTGGCAAAACCATTATAGACTCAATATCCTATTATCGGCACAGTTGAAACATGTTTAGAATTCAATTGTTGTCTCTTTACGCGTTTACGAACTCATGGTTTTGATTAAAATTGCCTTTCTTATGACGAATGCACAAAAGAGATGACATGTAGAAAAACCTTTTCATCAGAATTTGTTGAAATCTGTGTACTGCCTGAATCCCAATGTTCTCAATACTGAAAGAAAAAACACACGGGCGTACCAGTCAAAGTTATTCTATTCGATGAAACGAAACAAAACGAAACTGGCTCAGTGTGCCCATTGATAACACTCTTTATTTCGTGATCGTACATTTTACTCTCTGACGGAATAAAGCTGTAATCCAGTGGGTCCACTGAGCCCGTTTCGTTTTTGTTCGTCGAAGCTAATAAGCAGTGTCCCAAAAAGAATTCCCATGGAAATATTTAATTTGACATCAATTAAAAGATTTGGCAGAGACATGTGCATAAACAGGGTCAAAGGTCAAATAGAGGTCATTAGAGTTCAAATGCTGCACAGTGCACACCCTAGAACGAGTCTTGGGTCAGTGATTCTTTTGACTGAGTTAATCAGTCAACATACGCATCAGCAGGATGGAACTAGTGAACGATTATCGAAAATTCACATAGCATTCAAGGGAATACGAGTAGAAAATATGAAATTACATTAACCACTGATATGATCCCCTGACTTACAGATCTGTATCTCCACCAGATTTTTGTTTATGAAGAAATTTGCCATTATAATGTAATTCTCTGAGGACCACCACCTTCCTTCATTAATAACTTCTTTGATGGCATATTAATTTCCAAATTGTATCATTTGCGGACATTAACGGGGCATTTCGTGATCCATAGCCTCGTCCCCCTCGATTACCTAAAACAAGTTGAGATTTTTATATCATCTGAACTGTAGGCATGAGTATAGTATTGGTGCCAAATCTTACGTGCATTATTCGATCTGCCTCTAGAGGAAATTCGAAATTTTGTATTTTTGTCCGTAAACGGACAGGAATTACAACACAGTGTCTATGGGACAGTGTGTTTGAAACATTTTCGCTCATAAATCAATACCACACCTCCGCAAGCAACTGAAATTTTGGACATAACCTTTTCTGAGGATATCTTGTGAATTATAAACAAAAATGAATGTGCTAGGATCACGAAATGCACCTTTAAGCCTAAGCTTAAACACCCCTTTATTTATAAAACACCCTTTATATTCAATAAACACCATTTGCCTCCTTATATTCAATAACACCTTTATATACAGTATACACCTTATTTTCAAGATTTTAATGGGCTCTTCATGCATATTGTGGCAATTTTAGACCTAGTCTGCATCTTTTAATGTATTTTGACCTCATTTGACCTTTTGTGACCTCTAGGTGACCTTGAACTTGACCTGCAGGTGGTTCCATATCCAATTGTTTTCCAAATTTAATTCTATACCTCTTTCATGCATATTGTGGCAATTTTAGACCTAGTCTGCATCTTTTAATGTATTTCGACCTCATTTGACCTTTTGTGAAATCTAGGTGACATTGAACTTAACCTGTGCAGCGGTGGTTCCATATCCAGTTGTTTTCCTAATTTAATTCTCTACCTCTCTGCCAAATTGATGCTTTAAACACAAAATGCACAATTGTTACCACTATCTGCTAATACATCTTTTATGCTTTCGTGTGAAATTACAAACTGGTCATGAATGCATGGCCACTTTAAAGTCCTTTTTTTTAAAAAAACCGAGCAATGAAGAATCAATGCAAGTTTTGCCTGGTAGTGTAACACTTATTCTGTATGATGGCAGCATCAAACCTAACTCGCCGCAATGTTTTGTTTACTCGAATATTCGCATGAAGTGGCAAGTAAAAACGCAAATTATGAATTTGAATGTGTCGATCAGCAGCATCAGGTAAGGGATTGGCCGTTGGGTTGGTAACGTAAATTGGCGGGAAATTGAGTAATTCGCGGTAACAACTGACACTCACAACTCTTGAGTTTAAATAAAGGTGTCGATGGAAGGATAGCCCCTTTTCCCTTCCTAGCATGCCTAGTGAGGCTAGGCTTGTCATGCTATATTTGAATATATTTGGGTGGACTGGATGCCCATTTGATGTATCATGTAGCCTAGTTAGGCCTGGCGGGTAGGGTATAAATCAGTAATGAAATGCTAGGGAAAATATTGCAGAACTCAAAAGAAAATGTGTGTGTGTGTACCATGTAGCCTCCCAGTCCCAGCATAGCTAGCCTAGCCCCGGCCCAAGCCTAGCCTACCAAATAGCATTTTTTTCCAGTGGGGCATTTCTTTTACTCACCACTGGGGGTCACAACTTTTTTTTTTTTTTTACTCAACAAGGGGGCATTTTTTTTACAGTTATGTGAGTACAAAAAAACCAACTGAGTTTGGTGGTGTTCGATGGAAGGTAGTTAGCCCCCCATTATACCTGTCCTAGTGAGGCTAGAGAATATATTCTGTATTATCTAACACATAAAAATGTTTTCTGTCATTTGATTGGTGGATGACTATATATGTGACATAAAATATTTGAGACTAATCCCCAAAATTTCACAGGGGGAAAAAAAGTTCCCATAAAAAACTACTAGTTATCCCATCGCGAGAAATAGTTCATTGTAGGGAACTGTTTTCCCTCATTGGTATCTTGACTAAGGCCTTGAGTTGCGGTGGCAGCTGAACTCGAAGAGATGGCAAGTTTTTCAAATGATAGAAATATTTTTATTAGTTATATGAAACAAATATTGATGCTCTATATTCGTGAAATAGTGCAAAAATACCCTCCTCCCGCGTGACTGGAGACTGTGAGCCTACTATTTAGTATGCTCAGTCTCCAGTAACTTCGGGTAGTATTTTGCACCAATTTCCCTCATGAGCAGTCAATGTTGTATAATAAAGCATATGTGGGGAATGGATGCCCATGGTGACCTGTCCCCATGAAACCCGGATAATTAATGTCAGAAAATTTTCATTGTGAGTAGATAAGGCAGATTTGAAATGCTGGGAAAACCAGCTTTAAAATGATGTTATAACATGCCAAAGTATTGCTCCTTTTGTCTCGAAATTCCTTTTGTAGCCTAGTGAGGCCGGGTAGGGTACTATAAATCATTTTATTTAGTAATGAAATGCTATGGGAAAATACGCCAGCAAAATGTTTTGGTGTGTGTGTACCGTGATATAGCCTCCCAGTCCCAGCTACCTAGTCTAGCCCTGCCCAATCCTAGCCTACCAAATAGCAATTTTTTACCAGCATGGTGCAATTTTTTTAACTCATCAGTGTTTGATGAGTAAAAAAAAACACTCTTTGGTTTGGGTGTCGATGGAAGGATAGCCCCCATATCTGTCCTAGTGAGGCTAGTCTGAACTTTTTGTAATAAAGCCTATTGTGGGGAAATGGATGCCCATTGGAACAAGCCTAGTTAGGCCTGGGTAGGGTATAAATCAGTATTGAAAATGATATTGGGAAAATACTGCCGAATTTGGTGTGTGCTGCCACTGGCATAGCCATGATAGCCTTCCAGTCCCAGCATAGTCTACCTATAGTTTGTTCATCTTAAGTTGAAGGTGACGTCACGTGCCGTTTATGTTGCCCACAGGCCACGAATCACGAATAATATCCTGGAATAATAACATGATACGCGTGCGAAACCTAAAGGCGGCACGACGAGATGTCTGTGGGACGCAGAGACGCAGTATGATGTCACCTTCAACCTTGAGATGATGACACACAGTATAATATCGCCTAGCCCAAGCTCTAGCCTACCAATAGCATTTTTAATACCAGTGGGGCATTTTTTTTACTCACCAGTGGGGCATTTTTTTTTTTTTTTTACTACCTCACCAGTGGGGCATTTTTTTTTTTTAACTCAACAATGGGGCATTTTTTTACACGTACTGATGAGTAAAAAAAAACCAACGATTTGGGTGTCCGATTGAAGGATAGTTACCCCCCCCTATCCCTGTCCTAGTGAAGGCTAGAGAATATTGTCTGTATTATAGAACATAAGAGGGTTGTGTTTCTGTCATGTAATTGGTGGATACTATATCATGTGCCCATAAAAATTTGAGACCTAATTCCCCAAATTTCACAGGTAGGAAAAACAGTTTCCATAAAAAAGCTACTATTTTCCCCATCGCGGAGAAATATTCATTTTTAGGGAACTTTTCCCTGCATTGTTAATGCCCTTTGACTAGCCTTGATTTGCCGGTGGCAGCTGAACTCGAGAGACTTGTCAAGTTTTTTCCAAATGATGAAATATTTTTATATGTTTAATGAAAAAAGCTTTGACTGCTCTATATTGTGAAATAGTGCAAAATTACCTCTCCTCGGTGACTTGAGACTGTGAGCCTACTATTTAGTATGCTCAGTCTCCAGTCACATCGGGTACTATGTTGCACCATTTCCCTCATGAGCATTGTCATGTTGTATAATAAAGCATATTGTGGGGACGGATGCCCATTGGTGACCTGCTCCATGAAACCCGTAAAGTCTAAATTTCATTTTGAGATAAGCGCAGATTTGGAAATGCTGGGAAAACCAGCTTTAAATTTTGTATCAAAGTATAACATGAAGTATTGCTCCTTTGGGTCCATCGAAATTCCTTTGTACCTAGCGTTATCCTGGTAGGGTACTATTAATCTTAATGAAATGCTTGGGACATACTGCCCGAAGAAATTTGTTGTGTTTGTGGTACCGTGATATAGCCTACCAGTCCAGCAGTAGCCTAGCTAGCCTGCCCGAAGCCTATCCTACCAAATAGCATTTTTTACTCAGCAGTTTGGGGTCAATTTTTTTACTCATCAGTGGTTATAGTAAAAAAAAAAACTCTTTGAATTTTTGGGTGTCGATGGAAGGATAGCCCCCTATACCTGTCCGAAGGTGAGGGCTATCCTAGACTTTTTGTAAATAAAGCATATTTGGGGACTGGCTTGCCCTTGGCTAGCCTAGTTTTAGGAGGCCCTGGGTAGGTATAAATCAGTATTGAAATTGATATGGGAAAATACTGGCCGAATTTGTGGTGTGTGCCATGGCATAGCCATGATAGCCTTCCAGTCCCACATATTCTATCTAGCCTATAGTTTTGTGTCTCTTAGTTGAAGGTGACGTCACTGCCATGAATCGCGCGTGCTATGCTTGAAATCATAACATGATACGCGTTCGAATAAAGGCGGCAACGACGAGATGCCTGTTGGACCGCAGAGACGCATATGACGTCCACCTTTCACTTGAGACTGACAACAGCAGTATATATAGCCTAACCCAAGCCTAGCCTACCAATAGCATTTTGATACCATGGGGCATTTTTTTTACTCACCAGTTGGGCATTTTTTTTAAATACTCAGCAGTGGTGCAATGTTTTTTTATTACTCATCAGTGGGGCATTTTTACTCAACCAGAGACGTGGGGCATTTTTTTCTATTCATCAGTGCCGAGAGGGGGCATTGTTTTATCACCAGTGGGGCATTTTTTTTTATTGCCAGTGGAGACCAATTTTTTTACGCACAGGGCCATGGGAATTTTTTACTCACCAGAAGTGCATTCTTTTTTTCATATATAAACTTCCTAAAGTCCCATCATAAAGTTTTTACACACATGAGCATCATCTTACTGCGTTGCGTGCTTGAGTCGCACTTTTGAAAGTGCAAAGTGGGGTCAAACTCTCGTCATAAGGTTCAATAGTCCATAAATAATCATAAAAAAAAGGATAGTACACTCCATTTACCTTCAGAGTCAGGACGTCACAGCGTTCTGACAAATGTTTGCGTGTATATATTCACGCTGCCTTTATACACGCGTGCATACGCTAGCGTTTGGAATCAATGCTTGCGAGTAATGCTGCGATATTGAATTACAACACTGAAGTCCACTGACGCGAAGGCAAAAACACTATCAATAAAATTAAAAAAGAGTTGCTTTCAAATTGAAAAAAAAATGTCCATATCATATTTAATGTAACCACTATTTCCTAAACAAAACTAAAAGACAATCACACAGACAAGGACTACATGTTTACGATTTTTTAATTAATTTAATCCAGATTATTAACTTTGTGCAATTCAAACCATTTTGGTGCAGGGGGATGCAAATCTTAGTAACATACAAACTCAAATATAAAAAAACATTTCGCTAAAGACACTATCAGTGATTTGCTAAATCAGAAATCGAAAATCATCAAAAATCAGATTTTTGCATGGTATGTAACAGTACAGGTATCCTAACTACACTGCAAATGATATCCCAGAAGCACATAATAAGAACAAAATCGGAAATGTAGTCATTATGTCCGTTCGGACACTTACTACAAACGTAATGAATGGGGAATCGTATCATGGAACACAGCCTTTTCTTCCTTTTCTGTCAATTCTACAGGTGGAAAAGGTAACTTATGTGAATTCTACAGAAGTATCTTCACTTTAAAGCCTATGGCCTGCCAATTTCAAAATTTTTCAAATCACTGATAGTTGTCTTCTTTAATTCCCATCTATTTATGGTGCTCATGTCTGTCTGGAAATTCAGTGGGGACGGAGCCCTCAATGTTCTAAAAAATCACATTTTTGCATTACAATAAAATTATGCTTGTCCCCAAACAAATCACGTGGTGAAACAGCTAAGCTAGATTTTCCTTCATATAGAAAATTAAGGACTTTGTAAAAACCCCCCCGGGGGGGGGGGGGGGGGGGGGGGGGGGCACTCACTAGAAATGGATATGGGGCAAGGCTCGCACTTCCAAACCCTGGGACATTCGGGGACAGAGACTGAAAAAATAGGGGGTCATTTGGGCGAGAGAGCAAATTGCCCCAAAATAGGGGGATTTCAGAGTGACAATTGGCAAAATTTTCAAAAAACAGGGTCTTGGTGAGATTTTGCGAAAATTTTCTAAAAAATAAAGGTTTTGGGTTAAAAAATAAATTTCAAAATTTGCTCCAAAATTTCGGGGTCTTGTGGTGACAGTGGTAAAATGTTCACAAAATATGGGGCTTTGGGTGAAATTAAAAAAAAATATGGAGTCCTTTGCGGTGACAACGATGCTGAAAAGGGGGGTCTTAACACCTTACATACACATGGCTTCCAAGTGCCCCCCCCCCCGGGTTTGTAACAAAATTCCATATGGTACTATTATATACACACACATAAGTGTGTCTGTAGGAAAGCCAAGAGCGTGACCTAGCGGTTGGGTGCTTGCCGGACGACAAATTTACCAACAAATTTTACAGGTTCGAATGCGAGACACGATAATGCATAGAGCAACACCCTATTCACTACAGTGCTAATATGATGGTTAACCACAAAAACTTTCTTGAGAAAGAAATGGATTTGAAAGCCTGAATTTCAAGACGACAATGGGAAAATAAGGCCTTTCATATGATATCAAAATCGATACTACTTAGGGGTAAATTAGGGGGTCCCCAAGACAATCGGAACCAAGCACCTTTAATTGTCTTCTGTGACTCAAAATTTTACAAAATCTTGGAACTACATAGACGGGATTCAGGATAGGTACACTTAACATAAAAAATTTTTTCGGGGTTGTTAGCTTGTACTCAATCTCATATAAAAACTACAACTTTTGCCTAATTAAAGGGCATTTCGTGATCCATAGATTCATCCCCAAATGCCAAAAAAAAGTTGAGATTTTAATATCATCTTGAAGACGTTGGGCCTTAAAGTATAGTATGTGAGTGTGCATGCCTAATAGTATGTGCAGATCTGGATTATAAATTTGTCATTTTGTTTTCTCTGTAACAGACAGAAATTCAAACACAGTGGCCTATGGGCAGGATACGAACATTGTTAATTTTATCATAAATCTTTCACCATCGAATCGCCTGAAAAAACCTTTCTTGTGGATATATAAAGAATTGCAAATAATAAGGAGGTTACTCAGATCACAAATGCACCTATAAAATTGGCATCCCGATTTACAAATCATTGCACACTGCGCAAGTTCTTCTTTCTTATTAAGAAGAGACTCTACATTATTTTCTGGTTAGCAAAGTGCTGCACATGTGCAGGGGCAGCGCCAGGGAAATCAGAGAAAAGGGGCGAAATTTTACGTGTTTAACTCATATAGTTGAAAAATAAATTTTTAGGCATTTTATTGCTTAAAAACCCATTTTTCATAATTTGAAATTTCAGGGTGGCAACCTCACATGCCGCCCCTGCATGGTGTATGTAAAATGTAGCTGCAGAGTACAGTGTGTGGCAGTTCCAAATGAGGCTGGTGATACTCAATTCAAATATCTTTCTGATTTTCTAGAACAGGTGGGGAAAATGCCCTTATTACCCTGAAAAACATCAAAATGCTGTGACTACACAATATTTAATTTTCCTTGCTGGTTAATCCATAACAAATCAATACTGGGATTAGTTCCACTATGTAGCTAGTAAATGTATGTTTCGGATTGTGAGATGTGGCACTTCTGCAGTGGTGAAATTACCCACGTGCACACATGCACAAATGCGTGCAACTTTTTGGCTGTGCATGCAAGGCTTCACTATTACCTGCCACAGGGTATGTAAAGTTTGTTAAATTGAATGTTGTAAAATTTTTTAATATAATGTCACAAACACTCACCCTTACTAAGTGGTTAAAATGCCGTACTTATGATCTCATGTAATGTTCCTACCAGGAACTTTGCCAATGTGGCAAGTAACATTATTTGTGCATGTAACTGTTAGAATTACATGCACAGGGTCCATGGACGTGGTAATTTGTAGGGAACACTGCTTTTCTGGTTGAATTCCTGATGTATTAATTGTAACACAAATGGAATAAATGCTCCATCTCTTAGAGGAGCATGTCAAAATGTTGTGAGCTGGATGTGCACGTACAGGCCTATGGCCGCCTTGAATTTTTTGTTGTAGCAGAAACATGGGATCAAGCGCTCACACATGAAGAGCACCTCACTTTGAAGAAATTTCTGGCAATTGGGTAGCAGCTAATCTCCACAATGGATGCACATCTTGGGACAGATCTACTTCTGCATTTACAGTACCCGGAAGCAGAAACACCAATGTCACAATGGTCCCTGATATGTATACACGAATCCGACGGCGATTATTATCGCCCCTCGCGTGGGCGGCGCACTCACAATCCGCCATGACTGGGGGGAGGGGGCATCTTTTGCATTTTCTCGGTATACACCCGTTTACGTTGTACGTGTAACCACAAAGAAGCGATATAATTTGATCAGTTCTAACGGCAAAAACCAACACTATTTCATTGTTCTCCATTGTATATCATCATGGGCGGACTCTCAGGAAAAAAAATGTACCATGTCTTGGCTGCACAAATAGCATAAAAAGTTACAAAAATGGAAACGAACTGCGTGCGAATTCACTCGCTAATGACACAATTGAAACAATCATCGTATCCATTTCAGTCTAAATACCACATGGTTGTAACTCGCGGTTTCATTTTCACGTGTACTGATAGCCAGGGTCAGCAACATTCCATGCACAAACGAGACTAATTTTGTCAGATCTCCGAAATCGATCACAGGGGCACGGAAGTGTCCTTTCTAGAACACCAACAACCCGCATCGGAAGATGTCACGTTTTCAGCAAATACGATCGGTCTTTGGGAACTATTAACGTTTTCACGTACACGGAATATATAACTTATTGTTCTTTTATTTTTCTGGAGTTGGAATTTTACAAAAAAATTATTTTCTTCACGCGGCTGTTATTACCACTTTTTAACACGTATTCTAAACAATTAAGCGTTCATTTCTCAGTCATGCAAAGTGGGCGAGATAACCGTCAATTTTTAAACATACAGTAAGACACGTGCCCTGGAATTCCAGTTTAGGCCAGTACCTGGACATCCTCCTTCCATAAATCCATGGAAATAAACGGTGAAATTTGTAAACAATTGCAAAAAAAGGTAGGTTGTAATTCTTATTATCATGATTATTGGGCTTATATTTCGTTCGTTAAAAGTCTGACTCAGAGAGAGTTTTATAAAAAACTATGTTTTTGGTTGTATAATGAAATAGTCAACTAGACTAAAGATCTTTAACCTAAAATGCACAATTCCGAAATTTGAGATGAATCGGACTTTTCGTTTGCTGCAGTAACATTTATGTGTAGTAGTACGTCCCATAGGATACTGTGTTAACAAAAATTCCGGATCCGGAATTTTTTAACAAAGTTGTGTTTTCTATAGGAAGGAATTCGAATTTAAGCTTAGCAATTTCACACAGTGATTAGTATATGGAACAAGCATTATGTACATGCAACAAAAACGCGTGATTTTTTTGGAAATTGAGGGGCGCTCTCCTCAGAAATCTTGAAGGTCGGCCTTTAAGCAATATGCGGCGTGTGTGGACTGTGTGTTTGGTGGCCGGGATTGCCCCCCAGTAATGGCTGCGACGTAGAGAGGGCGTCCTTTCGAGGCTTTTCCCGTCGATTTAGTGTATAGAAAAACAAATATATGAAAAGTTTACTGAAAAAAATACATCAAAAAATAAAATACGATCTCTTTACAAAAGTGAACCATCAGATAATCACAAACCGTTCTTCCTGACTCACCGTCCTTGTATGATTAACAAGAGGTCCTTTGATTTGATATGATAACAAGTAAGCGTTGAAGATACGAGGCGTGTGCAGGTACGAGAGTTATAGACTGTCGACTTGGTGATTGACCGTTTTCAATACCAATCAATAGTTTCTGGGTACGGTTCAAGCAAGCGGCCGCGGCGGAGTGCCGCGATGTCGAAATGCAGACGTGAGTCAGGCATCAAATAATCTCTCTCTCTCTGCCTCTCTCTCTCTTCCCCTCCCTCTCTCTCACACACACACACACACCACACACACACCCACACACACACACACACACACTCCCCTGACCCGGGCGTCTTTAAAACGTACAAATTACCCTTGGAAAAAGTGGAAAATATAGATTATAACGTTTAGCAGCATGAATAAAAAAACACCACCTGAGAAACTAATTGTCCTTCCAATGTGTTTTGTTTCAACTTCATTTCCATAATACAATCATTATTTTTATTTATTTATTCGTTTTTTATTTAGGTAATTCCTTCAGTACATGAAGAGCACTGGTCTCCAAAACACTCCGCTCATTTTCTCAGATTGGAAATGGAGACAATCTGGTTTTGATTAAAATTTTAAGATAAGATAAGCTAGTAAAATGATATAAAGTTTTGTAGGCCTACATACGAAAGTATATCCTTCCGTCTTTGTTGTCAACAAATACGCCTTCGGACTTAAACAAATTCGGACTTCGGTAGGAATGCGTTAAAAAAGCCATAGGTAGGCCTACTTTAGGCCTATAAGAATATGAACTGCCTTTGTTATGTTGGTGTTTCCCCCCTATTTAAGAGACATGAGGAATTTCGAGAAGAAGCGCCCCATTTTTTTTTCGAACCCGGGTTTTTTGCATATTTGGAATGATTCCAATGTATTAGATCACACCTGAAGTGAATAAGCCGAATACGCCGTCTTTATGTAATAATATGATGATTTAGTACTTTCTGTCGTGCACGACAGAAAGTCAAAGCACGGTGTTCTATGCGGACAATTATAATAAGTCAGGCAAGTTCACAACAAGGTTTGCCTGTTTTCTTTTGTCCTTGTTTGTCCATAAAACCTTCGGAACGTTCTTGTGGTGGTCTACAAGCGATTCTGTGCAATTGAGAGAAATTCCGTATCCTACAAAATCTCCTCCTTCACTTTAATAAATGAGTATCGGCAAACTTTAATTTCTAATGATACACGCCAATCACATAAAGATTTGCACTGGAGGAAGAACCAGGAGAAAAAGGAATGAGAGTGACCTTTCTATAACAAACTAAGATTCAATGTATAGGCCTATAAAGCCTACAATATTATGGACAGAATTTAGTGCCGAATTTTAAGTGGTGGCAGAATACTAAATTCATTCCAATATGATTATCGTAAAGTTACCCCGGTTAATGGAAACCGTTACTATTGATTGTGTCGCGGGTTCTGTTTGTGCGGATCACTGGAGAAGCGAGTAACAGACCCTGTAAACATGCTGTCAGACAGCAAGGATTACGTGCTCTATTATAATATCAAAGGACGGTGAGTCAGGAAATGAACGTTTTGTGATAAATCCAGTCCTTACCCCACCTCCCCAAAACAGATTATTGTCATGCCGGATTTCAAAGAGTATTCCATGTTTGAAGATCAGATTTTTTTCTTTTTTTTTTTTTGGTGGGGGGGGGGGGGAGGGGGAAGAGAATACTTGTTTCCAACATTCAATTAAAATATTTAACTTTTTTTACACAATTACCAGAGTTTTGAGCTGAACAGTTCAGGGTTAGCATTTCGTCCGTCTGTGACAAAAATATTTCATTGCGTCTATTTTTTAGTAAACCACACCCCACACCCACCCAAATTTTATAGTATGTTATTCCTTGAAATTTATAAATTCCTATAGGGCCCAATATAACATCATCCCTAAACACCAGATTTATCGTAGTTAGCAAAAAGTTTTTGTATCTGAGAAAGAAAGGCCTACTCTTTCATATAATCAAAATAATTTATACAGATAAATATTTGTATATATTTATTTGGGGCAGGGGGTCGATTTAGAAAATAAAATTTACATGCACAACCCTTGATTTTTCCTTAAAATGGGCTGAAAAACCAAATTTTTACATGCACAGGGAAAATCTGCAGCACACAGCCAAATTAGAATACCATTTGTTCATGTAAAACCCCTCTACATCGAACCCTGCCCAATTATTGGGGTCACTATATTAAACCAAGATGAAAAGTTTACATTTTTAATCGGGTCTCCCCCACGGCTACCATAACACCACATAAATCCACTTACAGTGTGATACGAGGCCAGCAGAATATGTACATGCACAAACGTACTATAGTTGGAGTAATAATTTCTTGGCCAAGTAGGTACGCCCGCTTCCCCGCCAAAACGGCGCACCACTGGGTTGCACGTAGACGCAGTTCATGCAACAAGCAACGCGCGCGTACGCCAGGCCAAGAAATTATTACTCAAACTATAGTCAAAAACAATACTTTTATTTCATTTAATTAGGCAAGAACAGACTAAACAGATTTGTCTCAAGGGCTGCATTATTTTAAAAAAAATATCAGGTTCTCGTAGCCCTCCCTCCTCACTTTTGGGATATGGTCAAATGTTTTCATAACGGTGCATTTCTCATCCTTTATCTTCCATAATGATTAAAATGCGGTTAAATGCTCATTTCAAAAGCTATTTTTCGGGGGTTCTTTTTGGTGCACAATCATAACAATGAGACAAAACTGTTCTTGGCCAAGTTATTATCAATATCAATTTCTGACTTACTTCAAGTGCGGACTGACCTTGTTGCTCCACAGAGTGTTTTCACCACTTTGGCAGGTTGCAATGTTGAGCGGATGAGTTCTGGATGATACTCATATGATGATCATTTGCAGTGATGATGCATGCACATGACATGTCATGTAGCTTGCTTTAGCACGCATGCATCATGATTTGCTTATGCGTAGCTGAAGGAGTGAAGCTACACACAAACTGACTGTGGTCTTGTTATATGCAACTCTTCAAAATTTTGATCCCCGAGCCTCGATTTACGTATTTGTCGTATCAGCAGAGCGTACAGATTGGATAAGGTGCTGTAACATCGATTACTTGATTGCATCTGTGCTGTGGCCCTATGATAAAGGTTTGGGTTTCGATCAAGAATATTAATGAAGAATCTGCTGTTTTACCTTGCGGTCATCGAGTAATCAACCCATGCTTTCCTGAAAATTTGTTTAGATTCTAGAGCCTCGTTCACTGCGTTTTATTTTGCACACTCATATCTATATTTATGGAGTTAATGAGCTTCAAAGTAAAATTTAAAATAATATAAATGGAGCAAATAAATTTTCCATAAAAACTGTAGGCCCAATAACGATTGTAAAAAAAAAATGTGTATTACAAAGGGAAATTTGTTAATATTCGCGACTACTGATCTCTAAACGCATGTGCACACGGAAATTTCCACTGGCAAAAACACAAGACGTGACCACTGGACTGTGGAAGTTCTTGTGAGACACGGCCGTTCAAAATCAAGTTGAGGGCCGGGTTTTAACTCGATTTTACTACCTTACCCGGCCTAAATTCTTTATGTAAATGAAATGGTGTAACTTATTAACTAGTTTATAAAGAAATATAATCGCAGTCTGCTGTCTCCTGCTACATGTACTTGACGTTGTGATGTAAACTGCCGACAAGGCGAAGGCTTGTTGTAATAAAATTCTTGAGAAACTGATTTCCCGAGTCACGTGCGTCAGTCAGAAGGGACGCAAGGTTCTGCCCCTTGCAACGTCCCGCGAGTCCTCCCGGGCCTCACGGCCGCGTCCCGCTACAATATCAATCAGACAATGGCCTGCAGATCCAGATGAAAAAGGAATCTTGAAGGTGTTTGGTCTTTACATACCGAACCGGATTTTACTTATTTAATGAAGAGTCCACTGATATTCAGGACATAAATTGAGATGACCTTTAAGTCATTTTCTCGAGAATGTGCACATATACTAGACGTGAGAACACCCGTCGACTGATTTTCTATAATTTTAGGAAAATTATAACGGAGAATTACGTACTTCCCAGGGGTGCGCCACCTGGTCCTTATCCGAGCCTCTTTTTCGCTTTGGCCTCATGGCCTACGAAGAAAAAAACGCGAAGCGGGTCGGCCGCGTTTTTGTTTTTGAATCATTAAAAATTAAAATCGAGTCGAGAAAAGACCATAACACAAGGTTGGCGTAGCCTATTTTTTTGTGTTTTTGGAAAGTATATGTTTTTAAAGTAACACCAGCCTAAATTAATGGAGTTGGTGAGTCTTTGTGCACGTGCTGGTTTGCTGACAGGTAGAGTAAAAACTGGTCGAGACGATCACGTCATTTTTGTCAAATACAAATAGCCCCTCACTGAAATCAGGTCTGGTAATTTTTTCTAGGTAGCGGAGAATTTTGGTGGGAAATTATGCAAACGTATTAAAGAAGTGTCATTGCTCACCTTGATTTTTTTTCGACAGGGGAGGCCGACGGTCACCGGATCCTCCATTGGTAAGGCCCCCATTTCCCCTCGTTCCCCCCGCCGATGATGCCATGAGCGTATTGAACAGTTTTTTCTGATTATCGATGTCAGCTTTGTAAAATCAGTTATAGTCGCAATTTCATAGTGATTTGTAGTCAAGGAATGGAAGTCGGTCCGATGTTTCAATAGAAGAAAAGTTGGCTTACAATTTTGACTAAAAGCTATATCGTTATCGCTCCAGGAACATGACTGTTTTCCTTCAAAAAATATCCTAGGTGTGGGGGGGGGGGGGATGCAAGGCCCCGGCACCCCCCCTGGATCCCGCCTAGGTGATGATATGTTTGAATGTCCGGGTTTGAATGTCCCTTGGAACCAGGCTGCCATAGAAAATTCACGTAAGAATTCCAAAAATTAGTGTTTTGGAAAGCCCAAATTTCCAATTGGAGGCAGGCCATGTCCTGCCTCCCCCCATGAACCAACTAGGCCTAATGGGTAATTACATTGGGTCCAAATTTTTAACCAGGTGGTCGCACACATTTACCCAATTCAAGTACCCCCTCGGAGCCCTGCACCAGTTCAAGTTATAGGCCTTTTGTAGATCCACATTGCCATAACTGCAATACATCATTATTACACTTCAGTGCCTAAGGGGAGATCCATGGGACCCAACATTGATTTTTTTTTGTCTATTTCTCATTTATGCAATGAACTTTTCAAGGCGTTGTTTGCTTTCTTGTCTGATTTATTAATATGCTTCTCCTGATAACAAAAAAAAATCTGCCTAAGGCTTTATTAGCATAGGTTAGGTTGGGCACTACGCCGTACAGGAATGAAAAAAAATCAGATGTTTACTAATTTAAAACTTAGGTAATTAAACCTTGGGATTTATTTGCTTAAATTAATTAAGGTTTAAATTAAATAATTAATAATACTTAAACCAATAGCCCTTTATAGCTGATACATCAATATGGGAAAGACCAAGGTGACTTTGAACTTTCTGCACAGCTGTTTTGACCCGTGCAAATTGTCTCCTTTTATTTTTAGAGCAATTTAAGCAATGGCGACACAATTGACAACTGATATAAGTAGGACCATGGAAGAGCTATATCTCCGCAAAATCAGAAAATCCAGTGCGGAATCTTGCCATATAGGCCTACAAGGTCATAATTTTGTATGTTATAGCGCCCTCTATATGGCCATTTCCCATAGAAAGCGTGTCAAACTAGATTTTTTCTTAAAATCATATTTGCCCACATAAATATCATCAAATTTACACAGATGTAGTTAGTGGCACATAAATCCCTTCCAATTTAGTTGTCAAAAGTTGTCGCCGTTGCTATTTTTTGTTTTATTCTCGTTATTTTAATATTAAATGAGACTTTCAAACAGCTGTGTCTGAAAAAATACAATTTGTATAAATAAATTTGGGTATATTTTGCTGTAATTATTTGAATTGCTTAGTCTAGAGTACTGTAATGATTTTTTTTTTTGGGGGGGGTCAAAAGCTTATATCAGAGTTGCTGATGATAAAATGTGCAAACCACTTTTTTTCAGATGACAATTTCACAATAATGGTCATAGGTCATTTTTTTATGTTATGGTTAGTATTGGTTCTTGACCCAATCTACTCGCGTTAGTTTCGTGACAACTCCCACGACCGAAAGTGGCTATCTGTAGGGGTCCCTAACCCCCCCCCCCCCCCGGCCCTAACATAAGTTTTTTGGTAGCTTGGGAATTTGTGTTAAATTTACTAGCCAGGTCCTATCTTTGAATTGAGCTGGATCCACCCTGGTCACCCCCCCCCACCTCCCCTCCTAGCAACGAGGAACCATTGTGTGGTGGGTCGACGGGGGGTGCATACGAAAAACGTCTTAACTAGTGCGTTTTGAGAGGGAAGGCATGGGCCGATGGGGGCATAGCTGGTGTGGAAAGGTTACCGGAGCCCTCTGCCCCCCCCTTCCCTCCTATCCCTGCCCACTACAGGATTCTGTAGGCCCTACATGCCTTTTGGCAATTCGTTACTGACGAACAACATTTTTTTCAAAAAAAAAAAGGGGATCACAACATTTTTTTGTCTGAAGCTCCCACTTTTTCCAATCCCCCACCAAAGAATTTATGAATCTTCAACCAACCATGGAAACAACCTCTGGTATAACCTCCCGTATTTTGGACCTCTTGTCAGTAAGGGCACAGTACAGAGCTGGAATATAACCAAGCGGGGAATCGCGTGGTTTTTATATTGAATAGGCCGCACGTAACCGTTTCTCTGCACTCTCGCGCGCATCCTGTTTGTTGCGCAACCAGCCGCGCGTCGTCTCTGTTTACTGCAGCCAAGCACACGCACCTACAAATCTGTGCGTCGCGCGTTATATTATCATGTTTGCATTTCCCCAGTGTTCGATTGTCCGAATCGACCGATTTTTTCTGCAATAATTATGCGAAATCAATCGATGGCAGAAACATGCATCTAAAAAGTTTCCTGCCTTCCTAATGCACAAAAGTCTCCCGATGACCCCTGTGTATTTTTTGCTGAGGAAAAGGATATTTGAGTCGCTGTGCTAGCATGTGCCATCGGTTGTTATTTGTTGTTTTCACGCGCAAAGTGTGACGAACGTAAAATACCGCCGTGTTCTAATATCATTAAGGATTTTCCAAATACAACTATACGTAAACCAAATATGGTGGTGCCCCAAAACTATGATAATAAGTCGTAAACAAGTCATCTTGCCAATCTTCCGATTTCAGCAAAAGAATGGTTGAGCATTCATTATCACTTATGAACATGAATATTCACTAAGAATAAGAAATTTGAAATTTTATCAACATTTTCTATCATGTCTTGCCCATTTCTTTAAGCTTTCCCTTTCTACTGGTGTTTTCCCTGCTGATGTTGAAAGTTGCTAAAGTTAATCCAGTCTTCAGAAGGATGATCCGCCATATCTTTTCCAATTACCGTTCACTTCTATCCGTGTTTCTCTAAAATCCTCGAACGCCTGATCTACAAAGGCTGACCACTTCCTCTCTTCCCATAATTCCTTTCACCCAAATCATTGGCTTCAGGAAACAGCATTCCACTGACCTGCTCTTCTTGATATCATGACAAATCTCTTCCGCTTCTCAATTGAATCAAGCATACCATTGGTATTTTTCTTGATATATCTAAGGCGTCGACACCATGATCATTCTATTCTCCTAACCAAGCTCTCCCATTATGGCATACGTCGAACTCCCTAACGCTCTCACAGACTACCTGCCAATCGTCACCCATTTTTTTACTGTTTTTGATACTCATCCCTCTGGTCGTCTCCTGTTCAATGCGGTGTTCCCCAAGGCCTCTTACTTGGTCATCTTTTTTATCTTATTTAATTGAATGATTCCTCAGTCATCTGACCTTCTCTCTTTTGTCCTTTTTGCAGATGACACCACATCTTTCTTTCCCCATCCCAACTTAGATACCCCCATTAACACTTCACACTGCGGTTCATGTCACAAATTGGTTTAAAGCTAATAAGCTCTCACTCAATGTTCAAAAAACAAATTACATTACTTCTCCAAGAAGTCCAACAAACCTCCTAAACTGCACATACAAATGGATATACTACCATAAATCCCACAACTATCACCACATTCTTAGGAGTTGTAATTACAAACATATGAATGTGTCTGGTTAAAATCAGTTATATTCGTAATTTCGTAGTGATTTGTAGTTCAAGGAAGGGACAGTATGGTACGATAGGGTGAAAGGTAGAGGAAACAGGGGGTCCTCACGCCCCCTTGCTTCTTATTCCTGCCTCGTTCCCCATCCCCCTACAATTTTGACCCTAAAAAAAGCTAGGATCATCGCTCCGGAAACATGAAGTTTCCTTCAAAAAATATCCGGAGGGTGGGGGGGGCGGGGGGTGGATGCATAAGGAAAACCCGGACAAAACCAAAATTATGGATCCGCGCCGAGGTGATGATAGGTTTGAATTGCCGGGTTTGAATGTCCCTGGGCCGAGGACTTTTTTTGCCATAGAAAATTCACGTAAGATTAAAAATTTAGGTTTGGAAATCCCAAATTCCCAATGAGGCAGGACTTGTCACCAGCCTCCCCCAATGACAAACTGGGCATATAAATGGGTCATATACATGGGTCAAATTTTGTTTAACAGGTGGTCGCCACACATTTACCCAATTCAAGTACCCCCCTCGGAGAGCCTGCACCAAGTTCAAGTTATAGGCCATTTTTAGGACAATGCCAATTAACTGCAATACAGTAATTACTTAACACTTAAGTGCATAAGGGGAGATCCATGGGACCCAACATTGTTTTTTTTTCTATTTCTCAGTTATGCAATGAAAACTTTTCAAGGGGAGTTGTTTGTTTTTGTCGATTTATGAATTTGCTTCTCATGAAACAAAAAAAAAAATCTGCCTTAAGGCTTTATTTAGCATAGTTATGGTTGGGCAATACGCCCGTCGTAACGGAATGACAAAAAATCGATTAGAGAGGTTTTAAAATTTCAAAAATTAATATTTTTAATATTGATTTTTTAAATGATGTCATTTTTATTACTAAGTTTTAAATTAAAGAATTATAATACTTAAACCAAATCAACCTTTATATCCTGATACATCATTATGGAAAGAACAATGTGAATTTGACTTCTGCACAGCTGTTTGACCCCGTGCAAATTGTCTCTTTTATTTTTAGAGCAATGTTAAGCAGTGGCGAAACAATTTGACAACTGATATAAGTAGGGACAGGTAATTAAGACCTATTCTCTCCGCCAAAAATCAGAAAAATCAGGGCGGGAATCTTGCAATATAGGCCTACAAAGGTCATAATTTGTATGTTAAGCGCCCTCTATATGGCAATTCCCATAGAAATAGAAAAGATCGTGTTAAAACTAGATTTTTATGAAAAAATTCATATTTGCCCACCAATGAAATATACATTCAAATTACACAGGATGTAGTTAGTGTTTTCTACATACTCCAACTAGTTGTCCCAAAAGTGTGTCGCCGTTGAGATTTTTTGTTTTATTCTCGTTATTGAAGAATTAAATGAGACTTTCAAACAGCTGTGTCTGAGAAAAATACATTTGGTTATAAATATTGGGATATTTTGCCTGTAATTATTGGAATTGCTTAGTCTAGAGTAGCTGTAATGATTTTTTTTTTTTGGGGGGGGGGGTCAAAATTTTATATCAGAGTTGCTGATGATAAAAATGTGCAAACCACTTTTTTCAGAGAGTGACAATTTTCAATAATGGTCATAGGTCATTTTTTTATGTTATGGTTAGTATGTGGTCTTGACCCCAATTTACTTGCGTTAGTTTCGTGACCAAACTCCCACGACCGGAAAGTGGCTATCTGAGTAGGGTCCCTAACCCCCCCCCCCCCCCCCCCTTCCCGGCACTAACAGAAGTTAGTTTTTCTGGAGCTGGGCCACTTTGTGTTAATTTACTAGCCAGGGCCATATGCTTGAATGGAGCGGATCCACCCCTGTTCACCCCCCCCCCTCCCGCTCCCCCACCCATGGCCCCAATATCCCGGCCACGACAGGGATTCTGTAGGCCTAATGCCTTTCGCAATTTCGTCTAATGCCGAACAAACAATTTTTTTCAAAAAAAAAAAGGGGGGATCAAAACATTTTGATCTGAAGCTCCAACTTTCCAATCACCACCAAAGTATATATGGAATCTTCAACAAACCATGGAAACAACCTCTTGGTAATAAACCTACCCCGTATTTTTGGGACCTCTTGTCAGTATTATAGGCACAGTACAGAGCTGGAATATAAACCAAGATGGGAAACGCTCGTGTTATTGAATCGGCCAGCAGCAGCGTAACCGTTTCTCTCACATCTCGCGCGCCATCCTTGTGTTGCGCAAACAGCGCGCGAGTCGCTGTTAATGCCCCAAGCACACGCACTACAAAATCTTGCGGTCGCGCGTTAATATGTTATCAAAGTTGCATTTCCCCAGTGTTCCAATGTCCGATCGACCGATTTTTCTGCCAATAATATGCGAAAATCAATCGATGGAAGAAACTTGCATCTAAAAAGATTCCTGCCTTCCTAATGCACAAAAAAGTCTCTCCCGATGACCACTGTTAATTTGCTTAGGAAAGAGATATTTGAGTCCGAGTGATAGCATGTGCCATCGGGTGGTTATGTTTGTTTCACTCGCTAAAGTGTGACGAACGTAAAATAACGGCGTGTCATAAATATGCAGTAAGGATTTTCCAAATACGGACGATACGTAAAACCAAATATGGTGGTGCCCACCACCCAAAATGATAATGAGAGGTGCTAACACGTCATCTTGCCAATCTCGATTTCGCAAAAGAATGTATTTTTTGGAGCATTTCATACACTTATGAAAAAGGAAATTTCACATAGAGATAGAAATTTGAAATTTTGATCAACAATTTTCTAATCATTCTGACCAGTCTTTAATCTTTCACTTTCTACTGGTGTTTTCCCTTCTGATTTGAAAGTTGCTTAAAGTAATCCAGTCTTCAAAAGGATGATCCGCATATCTTTCAATACGGGTCTCCTTGCTAGCTACGGGATGGCTCGATACAGATGATGGCTCCTGTCGACCGCACATAGGCAAAAGTCTACAAGTAGGAGCTGGGATGCTAGGCACAAATGTGCAGGCTCTGTCGTCCACATGTAATGATCGCTTGACACCACAGAACAATCCCAATTGTATGGCCCAAATTCTAAGACGACGACTACGAATGACTCGTGGCAGGCCCAATCTATGATATTTACGTATGGACTGGGTTGGCTGTGAAAGTGTATCATAAATGAGCAGCATAGACTGAATTCCGCGTCTTGCCTCAATTGATCATCCCATATCGCAGATGTTTGAGTTATCAAATTCGTGTCTTGATTATTATGGTAAGATCCGCCGAGTTCCAGCAGCAGTAGACTACACGGGCGAGATTGATCAGTTCTATGATTCTACGCTGACCCGAAACTCACCCGAGCCGTTTGACTGTATCCACTGACGGCTATCTTTCATGTAGATATAGGGATACTCCTCACTTCACCGGTCTGCCCTGCAGTACTACCGGTTTTACCGCGATCAACACGTGAATTTTTACCTGCTGTGTTTGTAGTACTCCATCCGTCTAGGCGTGTTCGGTATTAAACACTGAGTAGCGACATTTCCGGCGGGTCCTCCCCAAACCCCGAGGAGTGATGGGCTCTTTGATACTCTTGGCGTGGTGTGTACGTGAGTGCTTCGTTTGGACCTTTAATTGTTAACCGAGGCGGTGCTCCGACGGGAGGTGTATAGTAGCATTTATCAGCCTCACTGTATTCCTTCGGACTGTCTCGGGTTTGTCACGTAGGTTTAGGCCAGGGGATTGATAGTCGGATGCATGCGGGGACCACCTGCATCCGAACCAGCCAAGCAGTCGTTCCACGAGAATCTGGTTCCCGGAGACTAGGCATTTTGTAGATCCTAGTGTGGAACCGCTGTTCCTCCATTCTAAATCGATGGGCGGCGGTATAATGTGTCATAAAGGTGGCTGATGTAAATTGGATAAGCGGAGGTGCAGCTGCTCTTCCATGAGTCACGATAGCTAGGGTGTGTGTTTATTAGAAATAGCAAGCCCCCACCGCTTCTGCAGGGTCTTCTTATCCACCAAAATGTTATTACGTAAGCTAGGGGAGTCAGTACCTATAGAGCACTCAGAGTCCTTAGCGAATTACCTGGGACATGTCGATAGTGCCCCCGTTTGATTAAGTAATAACATAGAGAGCAGGTCAGCGATCCGATACTCCACGAATCATCGCTACCATTCTCAGTGGCAGCCCGGTAGTATAATAGCTTATCGAATCGATACCTAAAGAGTCTTGGGAAGTGGGTTACTCTCCAAGTGGGCAACGAGTGTATCGTCCGATATACGCGCATCTTTTCACACGAGCGCCATCAAACACACGCCATCTATGTCACTTGCGACACCTCGAGTACTGTTCGTCCTTGTTTGAACTGCTTCTCTGCTCCGATTCGCTTAAGCTTGTGTCCTTGCGTCGCCTGACCTTCACACCGCCATTTTTGCTCGGGTTCGCCCCGAGACGTCCAAGTGGGAGGGGCTGATAAGTGGTTTCTCCAGGGTGCCAGTCCCTATTAGTGTGTGTCATTGCTCACCGTGATACATGTCTAGGTCAAGCTGCGCTGAGATCGCGAATGTTATGGAGGACTAGGTGCGTGCGGTGTTGGGCACGAACAGTGCATAGGGATCTATAGCTGGTTACGGGGCACTTGATATCGGTAGGTTATGTCCACTGTATTGTTATTCTATAGGAGGTGTTGGATGTGCCCTATTGGGAAAGCTGGACCTTGGAAGTTTCGTCCACGGTGATCGATTGTTGATGCGTCACAGTCCAGGTTGATAATAGGGTTCCGCATTATTTACCAGGGATCATGTATTTGCAGGGCAGATTATACCGGAGGAACTGTTGCGCGTGACTTTTGCAGTTGGTTTCGCTCGGTGGCTGGTCTTCTTCTCGTGTCTTTAGGATACATCGCCCTCCTTACTTACCCATAAATTCCAACACAACTTAAACCTATTCGATATAATCTTGCAACTTACCATATTAGGCAACACTGTCACACATGAGCCTGTTCTTCTCCCGTTCTTTCTTTCTTTCTTCTTTTTTTCCACACGCGTCACGGCAGTGGGGTAACGACATACCTTCTAGCCATACTTATTTGTGCAATTTTAATGTAAATTGATCATTCTTTATCAATGCCAGAAAGCGTGTCTGACTTATTTTGTATCAAGTTATTCCTTCTACTTAACCTGACACTGTTACAGCCATTTTCCTGTTGTTTTAATGTTCTCTGTGTGTCCTGCTATCTTTGGTCGATTTCTCTTTGGAACTTTAATTATACCATATGAAAATTTTGTGTCTGGTATAGTCTGGTCATTGACTGCCTGTCGGTTGGCATCCTATACAAGTTTTACTGTATATTTTATCATGCCGGCTCCGCTGTTAAAACTAAGTGCATAATATGCATGATGTGTTGTGAAAAGCTTAAATTTATAACATCTAATTATATCCAACACGGGCTAATACATCACAATATCCTTTATGAACACTGTTGTTGGGTTTTTTAATTAAAACACCCCCTATGTTAAGACTCGTGCTATGTTGTATCAAACCAATCTTTACATGACGTGAATCCACACCCCGACAACATCTTCTAGTGTTTTTCTGTACCAGCACCATAACACCCACCTTCATATTCTTTTCCAATCATTTATCGGCACGAGCGAAGGAAAACATATATTTCTCATGAGTGTGTATGCTACGTATCTCCCGTTACTTAAGGCCAGACGTTGCAGTTATTCTGAATTTTTTTTTGTACCACAGATCGCTACATCAGCCCACCCTCATCTTTATACAATGTTTTACTTTTCTTTGTCACACACCCACACACACATGTGATTCACCTCATGGGACCCAACACCGCTCATGTCCTTGTTACCGCTTTGTTTGTTTTATTTGTCTGACACCCCCCGCCTTCTATTGCCCCTGTTTTTGTCGCACCCTTGCTGCCCCGCAACCATTCGCCAAACTAAGTTTATCTCCAATGGTGGGGTCAAATTCCTAAAGGTTCTACTTGATTATTATGGGACTATCTAAACCCAGTACCACTCCCTCCGATTTTCTATACCTATGATATTAATAACCAACGATTTCACACACCCATGTAGTCTCAATTCCGCTCGTGTGTCTACCTCAAACAATCATGCTGTGTGTTATGCCCCAACCTGTTTAATGTACCCATCCTTTTACCCCTTTGATGCCTGTAATATTTTGACTTCCAGTAAATTACGTTTGTGCACACCCTTTTTTTTATTTTCCTCAAATTGCGGCAAGTGACCCACAAGTGCTTTATAAACCCCCACCACCTGTCTTTAATTTTTAAATAGCATTAATTGTATTCTTTGTTTTGTTAAATCACCTGAAGATGGTGGTGAGAATTAAAATGACGTGAACTGACTTGAAATGGAATCAACTCCAATAATTAATGATGTCCAATTGTCTTTGATTATAAACATAACATCTTTGAGGTATCAAGGGTGCGATTCATTCCTGAAGAATGGGAAAGCACGGGGATTGATGGTATCAGGAACGAAATGTTGTGAAAGAAGGAAATTTCTTCACTTGCCCCATGCTCTATCAGCTTTATTTAATTTGATTTTCCACAGGGCTATTTCCTCTGCATAGGAGGCTCAGTACTTAACCGTTCGTAATTAAAAAAAGGTGATTAAAAATCTTCCTAAAAAACTATAGAGGTATTGCCGTGTCAGCAATCTATATAAATTGTTTTGTTTAGTTTTATGAACCGTCTTAATTCCTTCACCAATGAAAACGCCTCTATTCCAGCCCATCAAATTGGTTTAGAAAGGGCTCGCTTTACAGTGATCAACATTCTGTTCTAAACGCTTATTGCTAAGGTAGGGGCCATAATTAATCGTGACAAGAAATCAATGTGTCTATATGTTTTATGATTTTGCAAGCCTTTGAGTACGTTTGGCGTAACGCTCCCCATATAAATTGGCGCAGTGGTTATTGGTGGTCAATTCTTCAGATAATTCATCGTATGTATTCTCAGTTTCATGTACCAACAGCTGATTAATGATAAGGTAACTGACTCTGTGACACTTCAGTAGGCGTCAAACAGGGTTCCGGGTGCATGCTCAGTCCAAATTTTCAACATGTTTCTCTTTCTTAACGATCTCCCTGCAATGAAATATTTGTGCCCGTTGTTGACCAGTTATTCGAAATGCCATCCACTCAGCTTTCGATGTATGCAGATGATTTAATATCCGTTCTGAGAGCGCTTCCGGTCTTCAAGGTGCACTTGATAAAAACAAACCTGTGCAAGATTGTATGAAATGGAAATTATTGTCAATATTTAAAATCGAATGTAATGATTTTTAACAAACGTGGGCATGGTCTTGATAAATATCGATTCATTTATGATAAGTGTGAACAAATAACAGTAAAACAATGGAATATTTTATTCGGTATCCATTTTTGTTCCCTTGGATCTTTTTCTAAGCGATACAAGGCTTAAAGATAAAGCATTTTTAAAGCTGATCAGAGATTTCGAAATATGATTTTTTTGTGTTGTAATAATGAAACATAGTCAACTAGGAAAAAAAAGATCGTAACCTAAAATGCACATTCCGAAATTTGAGATGAAGCGGATTTTTCGGATTTGATGCAGTAAACATTTATGTGTAGATTACGTCACATAGGATAATGTGTATAACAAAATCCGGATCTGGAAATAAAATTTTCTAACAAATTTGTGATTTTCTATAGAAGGAATTCGATTAAGCTTACCAATTGCCACCAGTGATTAGTATATGGCCAAACAAGCATTATGTACATTGCAAAAAACTATGATTTTTTGGAAATGAGGGCGGCCCTCCTCAGGAAATCTCTGGGAGGCCTTTTAAAGCTTATTTTAAAATCAGAGACAACTTGTTCAATGATTCTAGTAAATGTAGGTTCAGTTAAGTTATTGTACATAATCTCAACCAATTCTCAACTATGGATGGAAGTATGGCGCCTATTATTAACAAAACTTAATGATTCAAATTTTCTACCATATGTGATAAATGACCTGGTGAATTTTACATATTTAAACTCTGTAAACATCATAGGTTGACATAGGAAAATCAACAAATAATGCTTTAAGAGGAGAACTCGGAAGTTATCTTATTTAATGGTAGTGCTTAGTTTGGCAGTTAATTGGTGGAAACTTATGAGACAAATGCCACAAAGGAGGATCCACTCTCTCGTAAAATCAGGCACTAATTGACAACAGAAAACTTAATTGATTCTAATTGTTTTTCTTGGTCGTCTGCATAAATAAAATTTTCGATTTTAATTAAAAGGTCTGACATTTTGGGTTTTTAAACCCATATTATCACTGCTGCACATTTCAACGATCTCTCTTTATCTCCTCTCCAAGTGTTATAGTAATCTCTGGATTAACCACGATAAAATAAACTTCCAATTCTAAATTGGAAAGTATTGTCTATTTTCAAGAAAGCATTTTGACATGGAGAAGAGAATTATGTAATTAGTCTCTGATCGCTATCTAGATCTGCTTTGTAGATTAAGGAATGTTCTCATTCATTAATGTATGAGAAAGGTCGTCATCTTCTCACTTAATCCAGAAGGACAGAAAATGTATTATTGTAGTCTGAACGAAGTTGAGGATGAGGAATTCACTTTATAACGAAAGTACTCTCTATAATGACTTGCGCAATAAGCTACTTTCCGATATTGATGAAAATTTGACAACAATAATTTGTCAGATAATTGGACCATTTCATTCTCATAATGGGTTGTCAACTGAATATGTAATATCTTGCCCGTTATTAATTGTGTTAAATCGCTTTTGATATGCGCTCTAAGACTGTCTTGTAAATTTCTACTTTATGTCTATTTTAATGTTGCAAAATTTGGTGTTTTTTTTTTTATTGAATTGTATTTGACTATACCCTACATGTTTGGTGAATGTCAATAATCACTTGACTCTGACTTTAATACTTTTGGGCACCTTATTTGGGTTACGCAGGTTAGGGAGAGAGATCTTCGGGGTCTGGGTTATATTTACGTCGTTCGGTATAGGGCAAGATACGATTTTGAGAACCGCCCAAACCTAACCGCACAGGCGACGGGCTTTCTGTTGGTGGCATTGTGAGTTTGGTGTTGCACAACAGCAGCGAGATGAATCGTGAAAAGAAAGCCAAAAATGTTTACATTATCGCCGGTTGAAAAAATACCTAATAACACCTTACCGGCGGGGGTAAATGCCATATTGTAGGCCTAGTTCTTACTTTTCCATAAACGGAATAAATTCCAACCCTAAATTTTGATGGGCTTTTCTCTACATAGAATTAGAAAAAAATAATTTTCAACATGTTAAATTCTACCGTTTTAGCTTTCTTTTAAATGAATGTTATTGCCGCACAACACTAATCACCACGCATTGCATGTAAATTGGTTTTACTTCCGGTAAAAAACACAGCTGATTTTGAGATTTTTAATTTGAGGTCCTGGCGAGTTTGGTGATATCGGTAGTGCCATATTAGTTCAATAAAAGGTACATGTGTCTTTAACACATTGGATACGATTAAATTTAAATTTTGAATTTTCACGAGAGAAGTGGGCCCTCGGTGTATGAAGATTGCGTAAATGAGGTTTGGCAGGCTCGAAACGGGTGAAAACTGGCACGTCGCTATTTATGTCTCGTATCGGGAAAACGAATCGGAAGACCCACCATACAGTGAAACATGTTTAAGTTTCATCGATTTGCATCCATTGATATAGAACTTGTATGTTCCAAATAATGCCGCTTGAGTTCGAAATCTCAGCTTTAAAAACAGGTATTTGCGTGTATTTCAAGGGGCAGTTATTTACTTGTGTGCCGCCCTTGAACACATACTGCTTGTAACGCACGAGTTTTTTGAGAACTCCTTGCTTCGTCCATAATATCATTTATTTTGCTGAAATATAACCAATCACATTAAAAAAACATACCCAGGATATACATACAGATACAAAATCTCCGTATGCCCTATCCTTGTTGGGTGCTTAAAATGTGAAACTTAGCTTGGCCGGTGGGGTCTATGGCTCGGCTATGCCCCCGTGCTGGCCTAGTCTATAGCTAAAAGGTTTGAAATGGGTTCAACATAGTTTGACCGTGTTTGAGACTATTCGACTGCCTATACAGGATTCTCCACACCTGATACACTTGTAATGTTGGCCTAATCGTCCAGCTCTGATCCACAAAAAAAACCTGGGGGGTTGGAATAAAAATGGGTACATTACGTTTACCCCATCCCCCCCCCCCCTCCCCCGCTTCTTTCCCTATCGCTGTCCCCCAAAAGATACCGTCATTTATCAAACACATTCGTTAAATAACCACCAAGGACATTCTTATTTCCACTTTATCTTCACCCAAGACCCCTTTTCTTTCCTCATTTATTTATCACTGATTTGCTTTATTTAATTATAGTCAAAGAAATGAGTCATTTGAAGCCTTTGAGAAGAAAATTCAATGTTTTAGCTTTGGGGGTTTTAGCAATTACCCTCACCCCAAAATGTCACCACCGGCTTTAATGGCATAGCCACCATAGAAATGGCACTGCCCCCCCCCCCCCCCCGTTTTAACACCTTTTCTACTACACACACATGCAATTACCTTAAAGTGGAATTAATATCATCAGACTAACACGCATTTTATATAGGAGCCCTCCCCATCGCCACCCCCCCCCACCCCGCCTCTTCGCAAATTTAGTTTTCCGAATAGCGAAATTGGTACTTCATATTTCTTTTGATAGGCCTCACTCTAAAGAAAAGTTCGTCTTCGAATCCTTTTTATTCTTATGAACCCTCACTCAAAATGGTTCCAAAAGTGTTTTTAGAGCTTGGCAAACCTTTAATAATCGCTTCTTTATAGAACCTATTTGAAAGAAGGGTCTTAAAATTTTATGAGAACAAAATAGGTTCGACTAGGTTTCAACTTTTTCTCTTAGTGATGTCAACTTTCTCTGGTTTTTTATGTTCAAATTGCGTGCGTACGTAGCCAAAAGATTAAGCTTGAAAATAAATTCCAAATGTAATATTTCTACACATGGGTGAAATTATTTTTATATTTTATTAAGAAAAATAAATTATAATTTTAGGATTGAAGGTTTTTTCAATTTTATTTATATTTATATATGGTATAAATTGTACAATTCCACTTTCTTTTAAGGTGGTAAATTGTTCAATTTTTCATCGGCGAAAAATAACACTTTGGCCTTTTATATTCGGTCTCATGGCGCGTGCATATGCCGGCAGCGGATCGCTAGCGCTTTCTCGGAAAAATGCGGTATCTAGTACGGCTTTTAAAACAGGCATATTTGCCGAACGGACAGTCGTACAATCGCTGAAATTTCACACAAATGTGCAAAATAAATCATTTAA
>JAMKCH010017912.1:0-40069 GCA_023653785.1 Ophioderma brevispina
ATCTCAGTGGCATTGTGGGAGTAAAATGTACAGAGTGGACTTGGCCCGGGAAACACCAATAAGACATGTAATGCCATAAATTTTAACCAATTCCATTACGCTGTTAATTGTGGCCACCATTCAACCATGAATTAGTTATTCTTCAGAAGCGGAATATAATAGTGGACAAGTGTAATTATTATCATACTCCAGGGATCGCCTAATTAACCTAAAGCTCTGCATTGATTTTGAATATTTTTTTTCTACCCACAATCTTGGGCCATTAGGACACTTGTAGTGACCATAGTCATACATGTATCAATTCCTAATGCAGTGCCCATGGTCAGACACACGCTCTTGAAGGACCATGGTCAACCATGGTCAGACAATACAGCCACTAAGGCATGTCAACCATGGCTAGACAATTAGTTTCCTAATTTAGTGACCATGGTCCGACATTGGCTACTTGAAGTGACCATGGTCAACCATGGTCATCCATGGGACTACCTTGTTCAAAAACAACCATGATCAAATCATTTGAGTTTCTGGTTAGTGACCATGGTCAGTCACATTGCCACTGAAGTGACCATGGTCAACCATGGTCAAATGTGGTGAATAACCATGGTTGACCATGGTATAACATGGGGACCATGGTCAAGCCCATGGCCACAATGTGATACCATGGTTGACAATGCTCAGCCATGGCGAAGCATGGTCGCCCTGGTATAACTTGAGTTACCATGGTCAAAAACCATGGTCAAGTCAGGTGATACCATGGCTTCCCATGTTCAGCCATGGCTAAAGCATGGTCGACCATTGTATACCCTGGGACCATGGCAAACCACTGTTGACCATGGTTAAGCCACCATGGCTGATCATCGCTGTACCATAGTTCACCATGTCACATTGTTTTGACCTGGTTGACCATGGGTTTACCATGGTTGACGCATGCTAGCCACAGTTGACATTTCCCTAGGTACATATTTCTCTCAATTTGCACTTAATACAGCTTATTAGAAAACACCGTTGAGAAGTTTCAAAGGTTGTTGGGACAAAAGAACAGAAAAAAAGAAACCAAAAAATATGTTGAACTTGCCAGCACAATGGTCCCTCTAAAAGAGCATGCTTCTTTGATTTTTATGTCTTGCATAACAGCAAAATACTAAAATCATTGTTACACATAAAATAAAGATGGAAAGATGGTGTTCAGTTTCTTCACTTCAGATAAGATCTAATACATTGATAAATTACAAATATGCTAAAACGTGGGTCAAAAAATGGTTGGGGCATCCTTGCTGAATATCTTTGTCTTTTTTAAAGGAGAGCATTTTGTGATCTTAACACCTTCCTTTAAGACCAATATGACAGAAGTTTATTTTCAAATTCTGAGCGATTTGAAGCTTAGTTGGTTATTACAGGTGCTTGTTTTCTTTGGTGTTCGCAGGCCATTCTGACACAAATATTAGTCTGGGATTTATAAAATCTCCGAAAACTTATTTGTCCTTAATCTATCGTGGAGGTTTGGACTCATGTTCATTATTTTGCATACCCGGTCAAACCAGTCATATCATATACCTCTGGAGTCGCTATTTGTATAAAAAGAAGTCTGTAAAGATTTTTTTCTGGCTTGTCAGCAGTGGGTGACGGGCCATCAAATTTTACGTTGGCCAGCGGGGTTTGACGGGCATCAGATTTTAGCAAAAATTGGCATCCCAGGTTTGGCATGTATGACAATGTGTGAAAAAAAACAGATAATGCTGTGATGAGGTGGGTTAAAGGCTGACTCAGAGATTTTGAAATAATTATTTTTTTTTGTCGTGTATACTTAAAAATACTCATCCTCGAGCTAAAGAATTGTCAACCTAAGATTCTTAATTTCAAGTTTGAAATGGAATCTGATTTCTTTTTCCATGCAGTAAACATTTATGCACAGTATAAACAGGCCATAGGATGCCGTGGTAAAACAGAAATTCCGGAATCGGAATTTTACAACAAAGTTGCGATGTTCTATACTGAAGGCTGCGCTTTGAGCTTAGTTATTTTCACACAATGAGTAGTATATGAACAGCATTATGTCATATGCAAAAAGCATGATTTGTTTGAAAATTTAGTGCGCCTCATCGGGAATCTGAGTCGGGGCCTTTTAAAATATACATTTGATGTGTGGACATTGCAACAAATCCTGCCACAATAGATAGTGATTTGTATTTTTCTATGAAGTTGTAGGATTATACTAAGAAAAGTTGCGTAAGTCAAGCCCCCAGTAATTTTCTGCTTTTGAGTAGGGAACAGGGCTTGGTACTATACTAGCTGTAGGTACTGGTAGTAGTAGTATTTGGGGAGACACATTATAAACAAGCAAATGCCAGCTAGAACTGCCTTTGGGTTAGGAATTATAGACATATTCGGAACAGAGTTAGGGACTCTTTGATAGATAGGAAATGCAAGAATACTCATACATGCTCGGGATTAGAATCGGTGTCATTTTAGGGCAAATGTAGTTCTCTGCATTTGGAGGGTGTCTAGCCAAGGGGACGTATTACACAAGTGCACGTGGGGATGTGCTGCTCATATTGACTTTTAGATTCTCAGCACAATGCCTTACCGAAATAAAATCTGAGTAACCCTACACTTGGCCTGATCATGACATTTTTATTTATGTTTAATGCTAATGAGATAAGTGTAGGAACCACGATTCGCATGGGAGAAGCTTTTGCACAGTAGATTGGTAATAAATGTTGGGTGTCCATTTACATGCTATCCCACAATTATATGAGGACTCTCTCTCTCTCTCTCATCTCCATTCTCCCTCCCTCTCACTCTGTCTCTTTCTCCTCTCTCTCTCATCTTCCTCCCTCCCTCTTACTCTCTGTCTCTCCTCCCACTTCCCCCAACAAAAGAAGAAAAGTAATTGGAGTGTCTTTAAAATCACAGCATGGACCCACTCCTCCGCTTACCCACCTCAAACATTTGGATTTTTGGTATACAGACTGTCAACAAAAAAAAAAAACTATACAATCAAAGAATAGGTTTTTTTGGACAAAATTTAAGTTCAGCTCAACTGGAGTTTTACTGATTCTTTTTAGGAGTGTTTTCAAGCTTTCATGAGATTTTTAGTTGGTGAGTATTTGGGGGTCTGGTTCACGAGTTTATGGCTAATTATCCTGAAACAGTTGAAAAAACCTGTTGGGGCCAGTTTCGGCTATCCTTATATCAATAAAGTTCCCATTGAAATCACCTTCAAGACTTCTTTCAATTGAAATTAAAATAAAAAGTAGGTATAAAGTGCTGCTTCGAGTAACATAACATAATTTATAACTTTAATAATGTCGATTTACTAATAAATACATGTAGCATGGGACAATTCACTTCCAAACAGTCTTGTTGTCTCAAGCTTACTCCAGGTTTCAGCAGAGGTAAAACTATAAAAACACCCTTGTGAACGTAAAAACTGAGACCTTGAACACAAACCATTCTTCCTTTATTGCTCCTTTGTGAACACTTACTTCTTCATATGTTCCCCCTGGCATCTTGGAGGCAGGAGGGAAGACGGGAAGGGAAATTGCCCTTCACATTAGAGCGTTGCCATCCCCAAACAGAAGTATACTTGTTGACAGTAGTTTCAGCAGTCTCAAATTCCCACATTTCCAGAATTTCAGATATTGTCCCCTGAGAGTGAGTCCCCATTTCACCCACAACATAATAAGTTTGGTATGGTGCTTTCATGAAAAAATAATATATTGAGTAGTTCAATGCATGATAATACATTCCACTATGACTGTACAATATTCTTTTGTTTAAAAGGGTTGTAATCCCACAAATGATGCTTCACACCGCCTATACCTGTAGTTTCTTTAACCTTCAAGGGAAACTGGCCCAAGTGGTATTTATCTGTGTTCAACTGACACTATCTCCGCTTAGGATCTTGTCTAACAAATAAACTCAAAAATCTGGCCAAAAATGCACAGTTTAATTTTTATAATTTTTGTTTGATGTCTGTTTGAGGGACCGTCTGTATGTGTGCCAAATCTGATAATGCGCAAGTTTGATCCTCTCTGCAAGAAATTTACAATTTGTATTTCGTCTGTAAAAGAGCAAAAATTCAGTTACAGAGGCATACGGTATGAAGCTATAAAACAAAAAATGCCACGATGTCATCCATGAAGTGGTGCAAATAACTCTTTCAAGGGTGTCTAGTATACCATGAGCAAAACAGAGGTCTAGCATCGGAATCTGCACCTTTAGTAAGGCGGGAATAAATCTGAAGAAAAAACACATGTGTCAAGGTGTTTTCTTTTTTTTTTTTTCTGGAAGTCTTGCATGAGCAGTAAATTTTGCATGGGGGACTATAATGCAGTCAATCATATAGAGTTTGTGAAAAAAAAACCACCGTTGATAGTTATTTACTGGGAATAATTTCTCAAAAAAAATGTTAGTCAGCTGCAGTGTGCCTAGCATAACCATGTGTGGAGCTGTTTTAGGGAAAAATGGGAAGGGACATAAGGGGACATCTGACTTCCATTAGCAAGAAATATCAGGGGGGGGGTTGGGGGATGGGGCTGTATTCATTCATGAATAGGAGCA
The DNA here is from genome assembly GCA_023653785.1 of Ophioderma brevispina. Classification (NCBI taxonomy): domain Eukaryota; kingdom Metazoa; phylum Echinodermata; class Ophiuroidea; order Amphilepidida; family Ophiodermatidae; genus Ophioderma; species Ophioderma brevispina. The sequence continues at coordinate 4,564 of JAMKCH010017912.1, forward strand.
CCACTCTGAACAAAAGAAATTCCTGAATATTCCCCACCAACAAAGACTTCCCCTTCCTTCAACACAAAATCTTGCCACTTTAAATTCACTTGGCACTTTGGACTCACTTGCAACTTTGGACTCACTGGCACTTTGGACTCAATTGCCACTTTGGATCAATGCCCAATTTGGACTCACTTGCTTTGGACTCACTGGCCACTTTTGACTAACTTCCACTTTGGACTCAATTGCCACTTTGGACTCAATGCCGCTTTGGACTTGCACTTTGGGAATTACTTGGCCACTTGGACTACTTGCCACTTTGGACTCACTTGCCACTTTTGACTCACGGCCACTTCTGACTCCACTTGCCATTTGGACTAAATGCCCACTTTGGACTCAATTCCACTTTGGCGACTCAATTGCCACTTGGACTCATTGCCACTTTGGGGACCTCATTTGACCTTTGGACTGAGAAGGAGGATGCACACAGTGTTTATAAATGATTTTGGAACATTGGGTTCAATCATTAAAAAAATAGATCCCAAATTAACAATTAGAATGTACACACACTTACAGGACACGCTGCAGGCCTGAACTAGCAGGCCAGCATGCAGGCAGGGGGAAACACAAAGACAAGACAAACCGCACAGCAGCACAAACACTAATGTGTTTACAAAAGTAACAATTTTTTCATCTCTTGTTTTTGTGTACAGGCGGAGGGAAATGGATGGGCAGTTATTCTGTGAGGAACACACACCCAAAGAGAAACAGACTGTTAATGGAGAGGTGAGTCATAACATGTGTTTTCTTCTTTGTTTCATTTGTATTTATGCAAAAAAACACAAGTTCTCAAGAGTGAGTGAGTGAGTGAGTGAGTGAGTGAGTCAGTCAGTCAGTCCGTCAGTCAGTCAGTCAGTCATCAGTCAGTCAGTCAGTCAGTCAGTCGTCAGTCAGTCAGTCAGTCATTCAGTCAGTCAGTCAGTTCAGTCAGTCAGTCAGTCAGTCAGTCAGTCAGTCAGTCATCAGTCCACTTTGATTCATCTTCAGTATGTAGCACATTTATATATTTAAGATTTAACATTTAATTTGAATAACATTTATGATTTATAATAAATTCAACTAATAATATTTTGTAATTTTAATCAAAGTTAAATTTGGGGTTGTCAGAAAGTTAAGGAGAACCTATGTCAAACCTGTACTCCCCTGTGGAAAATACAGTAAAGCCTTCTACAGAGGGATTGCTACATTTCAAATCCACCCCAATTCTGTTGAAGACTGATTAAGTCTTCTACAGTGGGGGTACAAATTTTAAATGGAATAGCCCATAGAATAACTTAATTTGAAATATAATGATGATTGGGTAAAGTCCTAGACAGGGGAGAAAGTATTTCAAATGGATTTGCCCATTCTTAATCAAATAAAGTGTAATTTGACCAAGATTCTGTGTCAGCTGTCATGAAGTCACAAATTCTCTCTGTCTCTCTCTGATTGATCTAGTGATTCTGAATCATATTTTGGTCTAATTTGAACTTCAGAATGTGCCCAAGTTGACCCCCCCAAGTTTCTTTGTAGGCTCCATGTGGATGAAGGAATTAAAGTTAATTTGAACTTGGATGAAAATGAAGAGAACACTTACACAAGAGTACTAGTGGAAACTACAAAATACAGGTTTGAAAATGGGAAAAAAACTATGGGTGGAAATGCGTGGGAAAGGTGCATCGCTAGATTTTGCATCATAGGCCATTCAAAATGGTGGCTAATTTTCACATTTTGGATGCATGCGAAGCAGGAAATTTAAAGATTAGGAAATTTCCCAGTTTTAATTACTTAGTTTAAGATATTAACTTTTCAATAGAATGAACATGTTTCTTCATCCTAGGAACTAACTCAAGATACTAGATTGCTGGTTTTTTAGAGTTTGCACAGACTTTGCCATGTGTAACCTGTGTTTTAGACTTTTTTAGTTTTAGCCAGAAAAGATTTAAATATGACGTGATGGTATTATGTTTGGTTCGAAATATAAAAATGGAAAAATTGCAATGTCCAACTATTATTACTGTCAGCAGTTCATAGATTGTAAGATTGATCACATGGCATTTGCATGTGGTTAATTGAGAATTATCTCCAAGTTAAATACATTAATATTGTCCATATCAAAATTGCACAGTTTCATGACAAGCACCAGAAAAAAAAAGAGATAAAAAAGAAAGAATTCCTGGAACTGGATGAGTGCCCCAGGCTGTGGGTCCACACCACCCCTGTCCACAAGGCATCACATAGCCATGTAAGGACGCGAGTTGAAAAACCGACGTAGCTATTTAGAATTGGATTATCTATTGTCAAGAGGAAACCGCTCTGGAATATTTTCATATTTCTGATCCGCGAGTGGGGATGAATTTTGTAACGTATGCCAGTCAGAGAAGTAGCAATTGTAGTCTTTTTATATGCCACCTGATTACATACACAGTTCCACTTGGGAATAGAATTACTTTGTATAGTTGATGTCGGGATTTTCTGTTCTGAGTGTTTCTAGGTATAAGTTGCAGTGTAAAGCACCTGATCAGGAATGCATTCTGTAATTTTCCTTACCTGGGAGTTTGCTTTTGATTTAGGGATTGCGTAAAAACACGTTTCCAGAATTTTGTACAAGAGGATGGGCTGGGGGGGTGGGTGGGTTAGCTTAATGTGCGGTTTCATAGTAATTCCAGGGGTTGACAACTGTCACTTGGAGCTCAAGCTGTTCACTTTTTCGTAATTATCATGGAGTTGAAGCACAACCCACATAACAATATTACAAAACATAACTAAGTTGGTGTAGTGTAGTCAATATTAATAACCCTTCGCATACTACAGACTACTGTTGTCACTCGGAGTAAAAAATATTTCACAACAAAAAAAATTTTCCAAAAATTTAAAATTTGCATTAATATGGTGATATTGGAATCGGTATAAAAAATGCATTCAAAGAGTCCACCACAAAGCCTAGTCTTGGGTCGATGTTTTTTGAGATGGCTTTCCCCACATTACTGCAAATTACCTGCGTATTGGGAGCATCTCAAAAACACCCCACTATTGAATTATGTGTCATAACCTATACAGAATCTCCTAGATTGAAAGGGTTAACATACTACAGTGTGAAATGCACAGAAGTGGCTAAAATCATTTCCCTTTCCAATACGTCATGGTAAGCTCTGATATAAAATGCTTTTGGATTTTTGTCACTAGTGTCAAATAGCATGTGTGTAAACATATAAGTGGGGGAAGTGGGTGTCAACCAAAGGTCATAACTATGCACTTGGGGCAAAAATGATTATGGCACACTGCACTATGAATCCCACGTACAATATTGAAAAAATCTAGAAATATTTTTTTTAGTTTAAGAGATGAACTTTCCAAAATTCAACTGCGCTAATTGAAGAGTGAGCAGGTAGCTTGTGGAGTAGTTAGAGGAGGAGCAGAAATTATCATAGGGGCCTTATTAAGGAGTTCGTTTACCTCCCATACACGAAAAGGTTTGACACCTTTGGTATTGTATGGACCCTCTACTTCAATGTTAGGTAGGTAGTACTCTCAAATTGTGGTATCACTTTTTCAATAGGGGCCACATTTAAGTGTACAAAGGGGTAAACTTTAAAATGCCCCAATCATGTTGAAATGTATGCCATATTGTCCATTCTCATAAGGATTCCAAAAAGGTATAGTTTGTAACACCTAAGACAATTGGTTTTGGAGTTATAAGAGTAAAAAGGGCCTTAAATGTTGTAAAAAAGGTCAATTTCAATTTGTACAGGGTGCAACATTAAAAGTTAATCTGATTATATTTAAATACTTGCACGTTATTGACTGAGGTAAGAGGGAACTCCTAAAAGGTATAGTTTGTATTTATGTGAAATGCTTACTTATGGAGATAAGGGTCAAAGAAGGTCAACCCAATTGGGTATGTGGACTATGACCTATTTGTCCCCTAACATGGTAAACTATGCATTGCAGATGGTACAAACTATTCATTATTTTGGACTCATTAGCTAGATGAACAACTTACTATCATTCAACAAAATTGGAGCAACTTCCGATTTTGACCCCTGTACAAATAGAAATGACCTTTTTACCATTTTAGCCATTTTTACCCTCTAACTCCAAAACCATTGGCAACAGTTGGTACAAAATATCACATTTTGGAATCCTTACGACAAGACGGACAATATGGCATACATTTCACATGTTGGAGCATTTCAAAGTTTGACCCCTGTGTAAAACTTAAATTGGCCCCTATTGAAAAAGAAAAGTGACACCACAATTTGAGAGTACTACCTACCTAGAGTTGATATAAGGGTCCATACTAACTACCAAAGGTTCAAACCTTTTTCTGTAGTGAGGGTAAACGATGATGTTGACCTGGGTCTGCGCCTCCACTAAGTGTTCTCAAGTTTTTCTTTGGGTAGGAGGGACATACCTCTGGACGTGTGAAGTAGGATCCATACAGATCAATTTTTAAACACTTGTGCCAAAATGGACTTGGGGTAGGACCGTGGGAGCTATACCCCTTAGATGGGAATTTTTGGATCAAATTTTAACACAAACAACTATGACATTCTTTTTTTTTTTAACCTATCCTTTTGAGCAGATTAGGACATATAATGGTTTTCTTCTCTGGTTTCTTGGCTGAGAAAATTTTGCCAAAGTTAACCCTTTCTATCCAGAGTGGAAAGCATACCCATATTTTGGTAGAACAGCCTCATATAGTCATTTATGTTGCAAACCCTTCCCAGTAAGGTCGATCAAGAGAAATAACTTTATTATATAATTTTTTCACTGCACTGTTAATCATCCTTCTCTTGAACATGCCTTAGGCAAAAAAAAAGTTTGTCTCAGAAGAATGTTGAAAAATTGCAATGCAAAATGCTTTGCTTTTTTTTGAGAAAAATGCATTTTTTTATTTTTTTTGAATTTTTTTATGTCATTTTTGCCCCACTTTTTTCTTTTCGGAGGCGGAATTTTCATTTTTTTTTTGAAAATTAAAAAAAAATCAAGTGGCAATAAACCTAAAAAAAATGCCGCCAAAAGACCAATTTTAAAAACAAAATGCATGCCGTCCTTCTGAGACAAACTGTTTTTTTCTTGGCCTTAGCTTTCTTGTTACTGTATTCCCCATCTTATAGGAGAATGCCACTCCTTGTTATGGATAAATAGCCTCTTTGGTTTTCCAGTTTTAACTATCCAGCTACATATATATTTATGCTTGGAATGACTCAATCTCATCTTATCTTACCCTGGATAGAAACCCCTGGGTATTTTGGTTTGTAAATCCGAGCATGTTCATGAAAGTTTATGTATAGCCATGGTAATATTCACTTAATCCTGTGTGGTGTACACATACAGCGCAGGATTAATGTATTGGTATAGGCATATCCTTACATTTTGAAGAGACTATCAATTATTTCTGTGTTGTCTTCAAAATTTATCCTGAAAGCTCTTAATTGTATTAGCCTGGAGTGATGGGCACTAGCATTAGGTGAAAATGCATATTTGATTGTATTTTTAATAAAGTATGATTTAAATTAATGCTTTTAGTGTTACAGATAGCTACTGTTTATATTTAATATTTTAAAAAGATTATTTAATTGCCTTGTGCTACTTAAGGCCCATCTTGAAGATGCCTGATAGTGTTTTCGGTTATTGAGGAGCTACTAATTACACTTACCACCACCCCTTAACAACTGTCTGCCTTTCATAACAGAAATTTCCTGATTGGGCTGATTACATATCAGTGGCGTACCCAGCGGGGGGGGGGGCGTTGCAAGCCACCGCAAACAGAATCCTTGCCCCCCTTCATCGGCCCCCAAATGACCTGACTTTTTGTACAGTGTCGATGGAGAAGACCCAAATTTTTGCCCCCTCAAAAAAAGCTTGTGGCACCCCTTCAGCCCCCATTTGCAAAGGTCGGTTACGCCACTGGACATCATAGATTCCTTTCTAATAACCAGTTCACTCACTGGCAAACTCAGGTGTTAATTTTAACACCATGGGTGTTAATTTTAACTCCCTCCTGGATTCAATAGGGGACTGCAGCACCCACTGGTATTAGATTTACAACAACTATTTCAGTGTTAAATACCACCAGGTTTGTGTATATTAAGACAAATTTTGGTGTTAGATGACACTGCTTGGTGTTAATTTTAAAACCACAGTTGGTGTTAATTATTTCTTAACCCTGGCCGTGTTGCTAAATTGACACTACTAGTGTTAATTTAAAACTCTCCTTTAAATCAATATGGACCCATGCCCTCTGGTGTTAATTAACACCAACTTGGTGTTAACATTTATAGTTTGTAAGGTCTGATATTTTAGAAGAAAATGTTAGATTTTTTGTTATTTTTTGGCTTCTATTGTCACTGCTTGCCTCTAACAACTCAAAACAGATCACCTAAAATGCATAATTAAAATTATGCAGCAACACCGCGCGGTGGTTAAATCCGAATGTCACACCAGCAATAACACCAACAAGCTTGACATGACTTGTGTTAACATTTTAACACCCCATTTTTGCAGTGTTGAAATGCAGCTTCTAATAAGCATTGGCCCTCTTCAAGCCATACCACCATTCTTACCATGTTCCTGATTGGAAGCAAAGAAGTACCATAGTTGCTAGTGACAATAGGGAGGTTTTACTCATGAAGCTAATGTTGATTGCTGCAAGTAAATGAGGTGAATGTGGCAGTGTTGGGGTAGTACCACAGGGGGACATGAGCAAAATGCCCTTGAAGTAAAGTCTTTGCCCCCTTACTCCTCCAAGGACAAAATTCTAAAATACAGTAATATTAAATTTTGCTCGATTTCAGAGTTGTGATTGCTCAGGAATTGACTTTGCTCCTAAACTTTGCTCCCAACATTGCAAACTGTACTGGAAATTTTTAATTAGGCTCCAATGTGGATTTAGAAGGTGCCTGTGTAACTCTCTGGGGTTTTCTTTTTCAGGAGTAACACAATGCTAAGGATGAGTGTAAAATGAATGTGGGAAAATATGAAAAGAAGACAAGGCCCAATACACTAGAACAAGTGAAATACGATTCAACAAATTATGTATACAATTAAATATGTCTTACATGTATATCATGTCAAACAAGGAGATTTAATCTTTTTTTATGAAAGAGACAATTTCAAACATGGTTTGCATTTTATTCAAATCTCAAAATCTCATCTTAGGAGACATCTGCCAGGTTTTGACCACAATGATCACAAAGTTGAGCTTGCTATTTTTAACAGAAATATAACACATTGGTTTCATAACTTTTTTATATAATAACACAAAGGTAAAGGAGGAATGTCACTCCATAACAAACTCATATGTGAAGTGTGTGAGGAAGTTGGAATGAACCACTTTAAAATAGCATTTCAGAAGATGCAAAACAAAAATGGAAAGTGAAAATCCTCTTCCATTTGGCTGATCATTTTGAAATCACCACACCCCCTGTAAAAGACTTTACTAACTTTACCAAAGGAGCGAGGTTTTCAATGAAGTTGTCCATTTGGTCTATTCCATTCAGCATCCATACTCCTCATGTGAAAAATTCAATTAAAAAGCTTTACAGAGGGGGGTGTTGATTGAGTGTAAAAACCAATGGGCCATCCATTTGAAAATCCAGACACTCTATGGAAGACTAAAATAAATCATCATCATGATTGATTATTTTTTCACAGAGGGAGTGTGGATTTAAGATAGAATAGCCTCCAGTGGTCAATGGCTCAACAGAATTTCCTGTTGAAGTTCATTACACTATGTCATATCCCACAACAGGACTTCTACTTCATAAACTACATGTCTGGGATGTCCCACCAGCAATTACAATCTTCCCAATACTTGCTGTTGAATTGACCATGAATTTAAATTTAAGCCATTAATATTTGAGAAATCTGTCCATGATGCAGTGATCATAGTACACATTAATATTGACATTTCAATTGTTAAAAGTGGTTTATATACCATTAAGGTATATATAGAATTGTGGCCACAGGTTTATCTTGTCATCAAATTTGATTTAAATTGACAGAATGTATCTATACAGAGTTATTAATTTATTCATCGCAACAAAAAGTTCAAATGTATTATTCTGGTTATTTTGTGGTCAGAACATAATACTCCTGTACAAACAATCTCCCCCTCCTACTATTTTGTCTCTTGTAAGCTTGGCAAGTAATGTTTCCATTTTGGTAAAGGTACTTCCAACTTCTTCTTCAACTTCAACTTTATTTGAATTGAAATCAAGTTCGCAATCAGATTGGAGGATTGCGGTATAATTATGTCCGCGAGAGATTTTGAAGTTCAGTTTAATTTTGAAATTCATTGAGATTACCAAGGGAGCTGTAATTTTTAATTTAACTGGAATCAACAATGATGGGACGATTACATTTACTTAATGGCAAATTCATGCATTAAATCATGAAACAATTAGGACAACCTAATAAGCTGTGTGTGAACTGAGTTTTCTCTACCAAGTCTCCTACTTTCTGGCAGGAAATCCTCTTATGTTTACTGAATCATAACTGGAATTAACAGTGATGGGATGATTACTAATATGTGATGTGATCTGGGATAACCCGTCGCATGTCGCACAGAACAGTTTTGAAAAATAAAGAAAATACCTTAAAACCTGTTATGTTTTACTTTATTTTTTGTCAGATTGTATGAGGCATAACTTTTGATATTTGTACCATAGAAGAAATACGTAAAAAGTTATGAAAACTTTATATTTCAAACTTTGCAATGATAGTCAAAACTCAAAATATAAATTTTTCACCATTGTGGCGGGTTTTCCCAGATCACATCACATATGTGAAACAATAAGGACAACCTAATAAGCTGTGTGTGAACTAAGTCTGCCTACCAAGTCTGGTAGGAATAACATATTGTTCTGACTACTCGGGAAAAGTCTATACTTCAACATTTGGAGGTAGGCTTTGTGTGCATGCAAAAATCTGTCTCTATCAAAAAATTGAGTGCCCTTCCCACAAAATCTATGAATGTCCCTTTAAAGCATTTCAAATAAATTGAGGATATATTTCTGTCTTGGATGCTTGATGTAGTTGGCAAAAACATCACTTCCTGCCTACCCAATAGTATTTGGAAAAACATAGGAATGTAACATGACTTTTGAAGGTAACACCAGTCTAGTCTAATATATGCAGGATTAATTGTTTCAAGATTAATAGTGTTTCTGGCAGATGTAGAAGCTAAGAAGGGTTTTACAAAAGACCATATTCTCACCTTGATACCTGCCTTTGTTCAGTGAATATTGTGTACCACCAGGGTATCTACTATTTGATTGCTATGGGTGGATTTGCTATTGAAACAGAGCTGTTAATGGAAGTAGGAAATTTATACGCATGCACACACTCACTACTGCACACACTCACATATACACCCCACACCCACTCTGTCCCTGTCCCGGGGTGGATATTTTGTATTTTTGCTCTGTGTCTAACTGCCGGCATAACTGTATGGTACTCTTCCTTTTTCTTCTTCTTTTTCTTCTTCCTTTTTGTTCTCTTTTTCTTTCCTTTTTCTTCCTCTTATTCTTCTTCCTTTTCTTCCTCTTTTTCTTCTTCCTTTTTTCTTCCTCTTTTTCTTCTTCTTCCTCCTCCTCCTCCTCTCCTTCCTTCTCCTCCCCTCCCCTCCCCCTCCCCAGTCCCCAAGAATAAAATTCAGTAGTCAACTGGGGACTGCCTATATTAATATGTATATATGCATTTACTTGGGGGTAAAAAAATTTTGCAGCCCATTACTGAATCAGAGGTGTCCGCAATTTGTGTGCATCCCCAGTCAGATTGTGAGTTCAAGGGTGTGATCTGCAGTTAAGGGGCAATTAACTATCTACTCCTGCAAGTGCATTATTGCATGCAATATGTCCACCATAGCACACCCACACAACACATATACATGCACATTTAATGAATGATGGATTAGAAAGTTTTGGTGTATAGTGCGTGATTTGGCGGTTTGGGGTCGGATTCGAATTTGGGGCTAATAGTGAGGCCACCAACCAAAAACTCTTGGGGGGGGATCAAAAATTTGGGCAAGTATGAGAATTTAAAAGGTGCAACGATATATTTTTGAGGCACCCAAATATAACAAAAAAAAGGTAAAAGGGTACAGGACCTGTGGGTACACAGTAACGGAGTGCCCATCTCTCTTTCGAAGCGCTGGGCCAGACTCCCACCATATAATGTTGCCGTAGTGGGATCGCCACGCCTCATCTAACAGCGAGTCTGTTACCTTCCCAACATTGAATAATTCGTACCCATTTTCCACCTGGGTAGAAGGAGTAATGGAGGTAAGCGCCTTACTCCAGGGCGAAACACATTGGTCAGCGGGCTCCGAACCCACAACCTTTGGCGTGCGGGCCAGGCGCTGATCCACTGGACCCATGTGCCCTCAAATATTGTGTCACAATAGTAATTTTATATACATTAGGTCATAGGGTTCTCAACTATTTTGGCTCGCGGCCTGGCGGGTCGTATACCCTTCAAATATCCATGCTTGCAGGCCGAGATGCACCCTCTTTTGCTATGTTTGCTTTATATTTCAACAACTGTTCCACGGGCCACACCACCAAGCTTCGCGTCCCGGATTCGCCCTCGGCGCCTGTTGAGAACCCCTGCATTAGGTACGCAAAGAGATTTCTTACCTTATTTTGGCGACAGAATGTCTTAAAGAGAGAAAAAAGCGATTTTGATTTGCTTATATTTCAATATAAAACTTAGGCTGAATTTTGTATTTGCTCCTTTATGAAATTAGAAATTTCATCACAATTTTTTGTACCAAAGTAAACATTCTCAGCTTAATCCTTTAAATTGGGGATATTTTTTATGAAAAGGCTTACATCATGGCAAAAATCAGTACTTTCGTTTTTTTTAGTGACACCTGATATGAACCCTCTCATTGCACCTTTAAGGTATTGTTTTGCTCTGAGTGGTTGGTCTGGGGACAAGGGAGTTAGCAATGTCTTGGGGGGAATTTTCCCCTGCTGTCTGCCTGCAACGTGTTATTTGTGGGTGTTTCATATCATAATTAAAGATGGGCAAAGATTAATCTAAGAATGGGCAGTTTGATGTCTTGGCTGAATCTGTCTCAGCTCATAACATAGTGTGGTTGGCCATTTGAATCACTTTGTGATGTAGCATTTTGTAACAATATTATACAAGCATCTCAACAAGTCTGTTTTGATCACAGAAGAAGCCCCAATTCTTGGCCTGTAAAAACTTGAATTCAACCAAAGCCCTGTACGGCTTATCCTAGTGACCACCAGTGACTATTTCAATTCAATTCTCTGCCATTTACCTTGTACTAGCATCAGGGGGCTTTGACAAAGCACTATCAAGAAATAAACTCCAAGCCAAAGCTGTATCAAATTAGAGGGCATGTTTTTAGTCCAAAATCACTTCTCTTAATTGCCAATCAAAGTGTTTTCCATTAAGTGTTTATATAACAACCAGAGATTACCCTGCAAACTCAAAGCGAGATGGCAGCAAGAGGCAAGTATATTAATGTCTTTCAAGAGCAGTCGTTTGACTTCGGAGGCTTTTAGTAAGATTGCCGGGCGGGTATTGGGTGCTTACTAATATTAGTTGGGGAAATCAACAGATATGGATGGCCATGTTTTTTCATCATGTGAATTGTATAGGCTATATTGCATATATGTGTAAATAGGAACATTATTATAGGAGGCTGTGGTAAAGCATTACACAAGGGAGCACGGTAGCTTAGGAGGAAGATCGTTTTGGTAATTGGATGTGGCGGGATATCAACCTCTTGTGAGCCTTTGGACTCTCAAGAAACCAAACACAATAGCATTAGCTTTTCATGTAAGATTACAGGGACCAGGGAGGAGTCTTTCTCAGAGAAACGGTGTTGTGTGTGTGAAAAAAGCATTTCTATAAGAAAATTATAGTGCTGAGTGTTGTGGTCAAATTTTTATCAATACTGCTATATCATGCATGTTGTATGAGGTCATTGAACTGAGGTAACACTTAAAATGGGGGGGGATCTGTTACACTCCAAACTTTTTTTTTTTCAGTTTAATTCATTTAATTCTTAAACTATTTGACTCTGTTCCAAGAATTTGATGTCTATTTATTGCTAGAAAGTTGCTCTTTAGATAAAACCATTGCCAGCCTATGGATTGTATTATGAGAGTGCGGTTCGAACAACCTTCAGCTAAGTAGCGGGGGGGATACGACGGGGGGGAGCCGGCGGGGGGGGGGAGACCATAGACATTACACACAAAACGCGTGAAAACCATCGCGTCGCTATGAAATATTAAATAAGGAGCTAGAGAGAGCGTAAAACACTTGTGAGGCTCAATGCCCATACACTGTCCTGAATGAGATCTAACTCATGATACAAATTAAGGCTTATTAATGAATTAATTAATTAGTAAATTAGATCTTAATTAGCCAGCTACAAATTGTGATCACTTTTGGGCGAAATTCGGCTGTTCTGTGCCTAAAATATATTCAAAAACGAGCGGTAGAAACTTGGATTATGAGCTTAGTAATTTTAATTATCTTTGTAATTCTCTTCTTTTAATCACACATTGGTATATCCCTTATATAAAAGGTAATTAGCCTAAGTGAAGCATTAATAATTTGAATTTTTTTGACCAAGTCATCTTCAACCAAAAATTGTGCATTTGGGTGGGACCTGTATGGAGTCAACCCCCCCATGAGTTGGAGACATTTTATGAGTATGCTGCAGAGATCCAAAAAAGACAAGGTTTCCATATACATGCGTAGCTATAAATAAAAGCATGATTTAAATTTGGTTATAGGAATAAATGATTCATGACACTACACTTGTACTTAGGGTTCAAGACCTTGAAGACGTCATGTGCTCAATAGCCGCCGATCCGTGTATTTTTGCATTTTGCGTATGAAGTTTGTAAATGTCAAACAGGTTTAGTAGCTGTGGGAATACAAATTTCACCTGAGTATAAGTAAGAAAAGAAATGGCCCATTGTACAGGTTGTCGGTACATATAGGTGTGTCATCTTTGCTCAAAATAGGTAAATACAGGGCGGACTTCAAATATGCCTATGGACCCTTTATAATACACCGGATCACCTGTATAAATATAATCATGGATCACCCTGTATACTTACTTTTTGATCATAACTTTGGACAGAAACCATATCCTTGTATTTCTCTTGAAGAAATATAGGATTAGTACTTGAATAATAAAGAAGTAGTTAATCTTCAAAATGACCTAGTTTTTGTCAAAAATATAAGGGAATTTGACCACCCTGTATGTTCAAAACAGAACGGACATTAGTTATCTCCTTTATTATTTTTTGGAGGGCCTTTGCCATGTCTTCCCCAAAATCCACATCTGTTTTGACCTGCCACATTTTTGGAAAAAAAAATTGACCAAGGTATATGAAAATGACAAAAATACTGTAATTTTTCTTATGTTCACCCTATAGGAAATTTACCCACCCTGATATGTCTCTCTTTTGGCCATATCTGACATCCTCCTTGTAGTATAAGCTTTCCAAAAAGTTATACTTATATAAGATACATGTAAGGAATAAAAGTTGTGTGAGAGTTAATACATATTGGTGCCTTGTTGTCATTTTGCACTGTGTATGTAACATTTTGGGTACCCAGTTCATGACATTGGCCATATGCAGAGTGGCTACTGGGTTTTGCAAGACATATAGCCTGGATCTTTGAGTACCTTTCTTTTAGCTTATTAGCCCCCCCCCCCCCCCCCCCCAAAATGAGAACTCAAGATCTAGCAAATAAGAATGATGGAGAATAACAGGTGCCCTCTGATCTTGCTAGATTTGATCCAAGACTATGGCTACAGATTCTATTAAATTAATCTCTTTTTCTTTGCCCCATTAGTTGCCTTTAAATCCCTCTTGCCACCATACAAACCCTGTACAGCAAAAAAAAACAACCAGCCAGAAAATGCAACAAGTGCAGTATGTATGGGTATTATAAAATGAACACACATAGAGCGCCAAAATCACTGTATGGGCCAGCAACAATTGATAGCTTGCTATTCCTGGCCAATGGACCTGGGCCCACTATGCGTTACCAATTGCCATCCATCCCAAGGACACAGTTAAGTGGGTTGTACTGATACATGCATGACATGCACTGACATTGTGTGATCTGGGAATCATATATTCAAACCAAAAACCAGGGTTATTCTTGTTTTTTTTCTAAAATCACATTGGTGAATGAATGCTACTGAACTGCTGCCAAAAGGGAAATTGAGATTTTACTAACTCATATAAGGATTGCCTAGTTAAATCTGTACCAATTAACTTTTCCATCCTTTCTGTTGTTTCTCTTCCTTTGTTCCTCCCTTTCTCTCCTGAGATATGGGATAAACAGGAAGGGAATTAGGGCTATATTTGAATTGACAAACAGCACTACTACCAGCATGATAATAATGAACATGCTGTGTTTACGAACTCCCAAAGCTGTTTTAAATCCGGAATCTATTGATCAAGTAATAGAGCAATCGAAAGGTTTAATGAATGCAATGAACACAAATCAAGTCAACTCACAGGGACTTAACAAAACGTTGCCTTTCTTGCAATACATTTGATATCCTTTCATGGAGAGATAAACACTCCAACTGCAAAAAGTGTTGAACTTTTCCCAGGAGGCAAAAAACACTCGTCTGTCAAGGATAACAGCTGTATTACAAATCTTACAATACTCTACTCACAAAATTACAGAAAATGCTTGAAAACAGTGCTATAATACTTGCACGTATTCTATAAAGCAATCTCTAGGGAGTGCTGCATTTTTGTAAACATCCCCAAAAGGCTGTTCTGGTTATAGAGAGATTCCTCCCCCACACTTCTATGTCCTTAAAGCTGTTACTTGATATTACACATTTTTCTAGAAACATACCGCTAAGTTGTTTAAAATTGCTTCTGGCTTTGAAAAAAAAAATAATACAATCCATGTTTTGTGATCTTGCAAGTGTTATGCTGTGGTCCAAAAAGGTAAATATGAATATTCATGAAATCTAAGGTAACTATGAATATTCCTGTACTCACTCCAAAATTTTCTGTAATAGCCAGGTGCTATAGATGAGGTGACGTCAACACCAGGCAACGAACAAACCACTGCTCGGCTATGCGTGAGCATCTGCAGGGCTTGTGCTTTTAAAATTCGCGCTCAATCAGGCGTGATAAGGCTATTGATTGATGTAACTGTATGGGCATATTCTTCGCACCTCTAACATGCCAGTAGACCAGGTGCTGACTTCTGTTTGTAAACATTGATGTCACCTCATCTATAGTACAAAATAACTTTGTTCTTGATATATGGTAATAGATTTTTGCAATATTGAATGAAAAAGTTTGACATGGCCCTTCACTGCTTTGCATCTCTGAAGTGATTGTCAGATTTCTAGGTAAGAGCTAGGTAAGACTGCTGCTTCACAGTTCCCATGTGAGACAGAAAATGGGAACAATTTAGAAGTTATATGTGACACATGTGCTTGGGATGTGGGCTCTTTTCTTCAAAAGATGAATCCCATGTTTTATGCACGCTGTGTAGGGAGTTTCCATTACCTGACTCGTCTAACACACTTTTTTCTGACTCTCTTAATTCCAATGATTGAAATTTCAATCTTATTGAGTGTGCACTCACCACAGACGAAGAAAGATTGAAATTATTTTAACTGTAATTTTATCTTAACTCCAAAGATTGAAATGTCAATCTTTCTTCGCCTGTGGTGAGTGCACACTCAATAAGATTGAAATTTCAATCGTTGGAATTAAGAGAGATATGAATTCAGAAACCTTAACAGATTAAACCTGTGCTTTATTCCGTGAAGGGTTTCCAAATTCATAAGCATGTCAGAAAAAGTGTGTCAGATGGGCCAGGTTACAGAAACTCCCTTCCTGTATGTCTGAATATTGTACTTCGCTTGGTGCTTCCTTTAATGTATAGTTGGATGTATAAGCAAAAAGTTCCAACAGAATATCTTGACATTCTCTCACATTGGTATGTAGTTGCATTTTGATGATAACCTAAATCGCAAACCGTAGTTATTCTGAAAAAGAGACAAACATGATCGGAGTATGGGGAGTGAATTTAGAGGAGTAATACCTATAATTAATGGGTATTACAACTCATACTCAGAACAACGTTTCCTGGACATTAATATGCATTATTCTAACAAATATGATACCTAATTGAATGAATATCTGGTAACTTATACTACAAGCGGAATAAATGTCATTATGATTTGGTGATCGTTTTTCCGGTTCAATTATAGTCTCAACTGAAAGTACTTAAGGGACATCCCTCAAACATTGTATATGCAATTCTGTGTATTTGAAATCAAGTTCGTGTGAAATGTAAGCACCCGGGGCATACCAAGGGCAAATGACTTCCAGTGGATAAATCCCCATGTTGTGCCAAGAACCTTCTTCAACAAGTGTAAAAACACAGTTCAGGTTTAATGCGGGTGCAGATGCATAAGAGACACAATGCACTTTCCATCGTGGTCTTCTTGTGTTGAAAGTTAGGCATTATGTCACGTATGCATCTGCACCTGCATAAACCTGATCTCTTAAGGTCAATACATGGTGTGTGAGCTATATCCACTATGAGTTACAATATACTCCTTGGGGCCACCAAGGACACAGTTCAGTGGGCAGTACTTGTACATACATTGCCACTGAACTGACCTTGTGTGTTCTGGGTTATCATATCTCATCTACCAAAAAAACAGGGGTGTATTGTCGAACTACAGTGGAATGAAAGATCCTGAACTGTGTGAAGAGGGAAATTGAGATTTTACACTAGCTCATAGTGATAGTGTGGTTGGCTACATTTGGAGATGTTTCTGTTTCATATTATCTATTGGGAGCATACCTGGCCCTAAAATTTACTGGGTACTGTGAAAAATTCATACTTTCTTTTGATACCAAATCTCATTTGATACGAGTAAAGTTAGAATAGTGATGATCAAGTGGCAACACTCTTATACTCCAGGTTTTTTTTTTTTTTTTTTCGATTTACTTTTAAAAGCATCAGCAATTATGTCAGGTATAAATAAGCTTTTTGCTATCTGCAGTAGATCGCAATGGTTGAAAATTGCTCTCTCTCTCCCCTCTCGGCAAATAACACCACTCTGCAGCAGAAGTGCTGTTGTCCTATCACTTCTTTGTTTGACAAGTTTAATGACTAAAGTGCCCCTCCCAAGGGCAATACATATTGGCCAATCAGTGGTGCTTGAACCCACTAACCTTCATATCATGAATACGGCCCATTCAATCCCTGGACCAAAACCTACAAACTATAAAGCAGGGATACAGAATTAATAATCCATAACTATAATCATCCCTTTTTCCCCTTACTCTCCCCATTGAACCTATTTCTGTGGAAGAATCAGGTCATATTAGTTTTTAAGTGATCCTTCTGCACGTGTGAGATTCTGGCCCAAAATCATTCTCCATGACCCTAACCAGTTTAATTATCCCATAAGGCAGCTATTATTTCTACTTCAAAAGCTAAATCTGTTTTCTTTGCAATCTCCAACTCTGATAAAAAATAAAGTAAAATTTGTGCCTGGAGTGAGAATCAAACCCATGACCTTTGGATTACAAGACAAGTAAGTGCCTACAGTTGCACGCCATGCAACCTGACGGAGCAGAAAGTCCCTCTTTTGTAATACTTAAATACGTTAATGGAATAAAGTGCACATATAAATCATGAGTAGTGACGTTATGAGATGAGTGGAAAATATGTGATGTGATCAAGCAAAATGAGTCTGAAGTCGGTCAGATTCAATTTTTACTTTTCCATGTAACTGTATGCAATGTTTAAAAAAGCTACATTTTGCTGAAAACCCCATTGAAATTGACCTATTAATTCCAAAGATATAATCCGTTGAAGGGTGGCAAAATCAATAGGAAACAAAAGACATTTTCTCCTTTGTTTGGCTATATCTCAAAATCAATATTTGCGACTTCCGACTCATTTTGCTTGATCACACCACATATGTGACCCACCATTACAAACCCAGGAACAAGTTGCAGTGACTTACTCCTCATTTGATCAGAGCCAGTCAGAAATATCCTAATCCCCAGTTCATTCATCTTTAACAATAAAAGCAAGTATGACTTTAGCTGCCTTTATATAGACTAATCCCACCATCTGTATCCCACATTCTTTTGCATCTCTGGAGGTATTCTTTACTTGAAGTCAACAAAAGACTGGAATGCTAACAGTGGCACGTGTTTTATGTGGACAGTTGTCTGCCCGCTTTGGTTGGGTGAATTTGGTTAGTGGGATTAGTCTATATAAAGGCAATTAAAGTCATACTTGCTTTTATTGTTAAAGATGAATGAATTGGGGATTTGGCTATTTCTGACTGGCTCTGATCAAATGAGGAATAAGTCACTGCGACTTGTTCCGGGGTTTGTAATGGTGGGTCACATATATGCTCCTGGCGCATGATTTCAGGCCAAAATCTCACATCTTCTTTCACAGGAAAGAATCACTATTTGGTTTCCCACTCACATATTGTACAAGCTGTTGTGGCACACAAACACAAGTAATGTCTATTATATCAAAGCAATAACTTGATGTTAAACTTGGGAATTTACCATTTGGATAACGATCCCTCTAATTCAAGCACAAAAGAAAGCATATATTCAACTCTCACAGTGTACACTTTGTAATACAATCAGTCACACATGCCTAATCTCTGAAGTTAAAATGTGTATGATCACTTTCCCCCTAGTGAAGGCATCATTCAACATATCAATCATTTAAATGGTTTGCCCAAGGGGGGAACTAATCTAAAGTCTTGCAGTACAACATTGAAATCAATCATTTAGGTTTGTTTGCAAATGGGAAAATAATCTACAGCCCTAATTGATATAGCTTGATCATCATGCCAACTTTGTGACACATAGTATTTGTGTCATTACACATTCAAATATTTGACATCAAATTTAAGGTTGTTTGATGCCAGGAGTGCTAGCTGCCGATTGGTTAATAAGGCAGCTGTATCATATATTCAGCCAATCAGCAACATGGTCAGAAAAGTATATGGCATAAGACTGAAGAGGATTGAACCAAAATATTTCAAGCATTTTATAGTAATTGGTTACTCAACACAGTTTTGTAGAAGTATTACGACAACATGGTTTGACAACTGATTTGGATTATTTATTCCACGAATTACATACTGTGTAATTTTACGAAATATTAAATATAATTTTTTTCTTGAAAATCTGGTTTTACACTTATCCCTATGGAGCAGTGGTGGCTCCAGAATCAGAAAAGAAGGGGCGAAAGAAAGAGTTAAATACTGTGAGTTATCAGTAAACAGATTTATTCGTGCAAAACTATTTATTGGAGTAGGATTATTGTTGTATCAAGTGGACCCGTATACAAAATTCCTAGCTAAAATACATGTGTAAAGAGATGTGAAGCAGTTCAACATGTTGATAACACATAATTTTTAACTTGGCTTTTCGCCGCCGCCACTGCTATGGAGAATGGGCATATAGAGGGCGCTATAACATACAGATCATGACCTTTGTAGGCATATATGTCAAGATTCCCACAATGGATATATCATGCGATTAACCCAATCGATAACATTGCGAGAAAGGCAGGAGTGCACATGGGATTAAAAACTGGGTGTTTCTGTAACCTTAACAGGTTTACCTGACCACTATGAATTTGACAACCTTTAATGGAATAAAGATGTAAAGGTTGTTGAATTCATAGTGGTCAGGTAACCTGGTCAGGTTATGGAAACACTGTTAAAAACTGTCACTTTCTTGAGGCAAAGAACATCATTTGGGTCAATTCATTACAAACCTTACTTTGCTAAAAATAAAATTCGATTCATTCAATGCTTGCACACATGCTCAAATCAATGATAAAGACCACTTCATCACAGACCCACTCCCTTCCCTCAGGTGGGAGATGTTTCTTTTTCAAATGGTTGATATTTTAATTTGAAATGAATTCGATAATTAAACTTAACAGCTGCAACATTTTGACAAGTTAAAGCTTTATTTTACAATTAATTTTTCTTGTCGATTTCATCCAAGTTTGTGTTTTATAGTTGAGAGATTAATTCCCCGGTGTGATACGATCCCCAAGGATATGATGACCAATTCATCTCAAATTACTCCTCAACTAAGATGAAACATTGGATTGCTGTTAGATTTGTTGTTCCATCTTTTCTTTTCTAAACAGATTTTTGTAACACACTTGAGCTATATTAATTCTCCAGAGTGATCCGCATTATGCGAGGTCTATTCATCACTCCAACACCCCCACATCTGAAATGTTACACTTTTTATTCATTGCATTATTATTGGAGTTGTTTCCCTTTTTTATACAGATTTTAATAATTTAGATATCAGTTGGTGGATTATGTGAAATGTTTAATTCCCAAATTGATCTCTACATGAAAGGTCTATTAATCAATCATTCTCCTTAGACGTAAACAAAATGTGGTTTGCATAATCTGACTACAGAAACTACAGAAAAAAATTAAAATATATTTCTTGGATGGCTTACTTTCAATAGCTCAGTTGATAGTGTTGGTCTTTGGTGCAATGAGAGAAGTGGGGGTACACTTTCAAATCTGTCCTCATGCTCTCTTTAAGCTGATTTTATCCATGTTTTAGTTTTCTTGTTTCATTTATTTTGATGTTTGAAAAAAAAACTTGTAGTGCTCATTTATAAATGTATGCACTTTTGATGCATTTTACAGTAGTTCTTACTTTTGTGACATGGATATAACATAGTAGTGTTGATGTGTTGTTAAACCTCAACCTGACATTACTTTAAAGGTGCAATGAGAGATTTCGCCAATCAGGGTTCTCAAAAAACAAAGTCGGAAAGTTAGATTTTTTTGCCCTGATGTAAAGCTTTCCATCCAAAATATCCCCATCCAAAAGGATTAAGCTGAAAATTTTTTCTTTGGTACAAAAATTGTGAAACTTCTAATTTCATATAGGAACAAATATGAAATTCAGCCTATGTTTACATTAAATACAAGCAAATCAATATCACTTTTTGGTATCTATTGGTTGTCTAATCTGTTATGAAATTACTATTATGACACAATATTTGGGTGCCTCGAAATCTCTCGTCGCACCTTTAACATGTTTTACAGCTTTGATATCAATTCATCACACTGCACCTAAGGGACAAAACCCAGGCATCAATTAATTTCAACAAGTGTAAGAAGTTCCACTTTGCAACTAATCAGTCACCGTGCCCTGGTTACATGAAAATTTAATTGAGATTTTCACTTAAGAGTAATGAGTAACCTTAGAGGAACTTTGAAAGTGCCCACTCACTTAGTTGTTTTTAACACTTTGTGACATTTCCCATTATTTGGTTGATAGGAGTGACTGTTGATAAATGTACTGACAGTTACTGCAGTCAAAAAAGTGATTGTCACCAAGAATTGGATTCTGGTCAACTTGAGAGCAACTCAAAGCAATTTGCTTGGGATCAGGCCTGTATGCAGGTCCACTTTCTGCTGTTTTTTTTCTAATAAAAAGTTCAAAATTATAAATACATTTTGACAGGAAAGTGCACTTTTTGGTGATGAGATGTCCAAAAAGACCATTTTAGGGGGTTAGGTCCATTTTTACCAAAAAAGGGCCACTTTTTCAAAGTCCCTCACCTCCCCAAAATAAATCCTGCATACAGCCCTACTTGTGATTGACCAATTACAAGACAGTAAATTGCAACTTCTAACTCTGAAATGGACACATATGACCAAACTTGAAATCGTGGATGTGGGGTGCAAATTTGCACCCGGGAAAGATCCATTGAGTGTGCTAGGGTATGATAAAAAAAACTAGACACCCAGGTACAATTATTTACCATGAAAATGTGTCATCGCCTGGTGGCTGGACACTTCTGGATTCACTACTGTATCCTTATCCACACTGTTAAAACGTTGCTTAAATTTTTAATCTTGTTGATTAAAATTTTAATCAACCTAGGATTACTTAGTGAACCACTCATTTGTTGGTTTAAAACAGTAATCAACGGCTATTTGGTTAAAATCTAATATGTGGTTGGTTTAAAACTTTTAATCATTTGTTGGATAATTCCTTTCGCTCAATGTTGGTTAATGTGATGTTGGTTAAACTAAAACCAGGTTGTTGGTTAAAATTTTAATCATTTGTTGGTTATTATTATTATTACTTAATATGGAGTTGGTTAAAACTAAATCACTTGTTTAACCATTTCTTGGGTTATTTGTGTAATATTGCAGAGAACCGGGGGGGGGGGGGGGGGCACTTGTATTTCAAGGTGGATATCATGATCGTGTATGGCCTCCCAAAACGTACCCTAAGCGCGTATCCACTTGGCAAGAAACACACCCTAAGCATGTAGTTTGGTTGATTTTGCTACCCTAATCAAATACTTTGGGTTTGATTTTGCTACCCTTAACAAGTGTTTTGGTTTAATTTTACTATCCTAAACAAGTAATTTGCATGACAGTTTAAAAATACACCCTAAACAAGTATTTTGACATATGTTTGCTACCCTAAACACGCACATTCATAAAATGTGCCTTTAACCATACACTAAACACTGGCCATACACTAAACACTGGCCCTGATAAAGGAAATATTTATCACATGATTTCATTGAAGTTTTCGTATTTGATATCAATTTGTGCATTATCTTGGTCCTAATAAGTTTACCATTTAAATCCATTACATTTAAATTTCAAGTCTTTTTAAAGTTGTCCTAATTTCTTTGGAATTAATGAGTCTTGTCGGATGTCGTAATTATTGACAGTTTTTTTTTCCTGCAAATTCCGGTATTTCATTGAACTAAAACCCGCACTGAATTTCATGAACTTGTTTTGATTGACAAAAATTAGAGACAGACCCCTAATTCCATTTCTGCGCACATTATACCTGTAACGATCAGTCACAAAAAGAAATGAAACTCCTAATTATAAAGGCTTTATGTGTTGGAGGAGACGACGACGAAATAGAGAAAACAAGCTAAAATAAGGCTGAAATGGATAACAATAACTCGGGGATTCTACCATGTGAAATCCGGAGAAAATCGGAAAAAAATACACTATTTTCCAGCATTTTTAATGTGATTTTTTACAAGTATTCAAAATATCACATCCTAAACACGTATTTTTCGACGTGAAAAGCACACCCTAATTTTGAATTTTTGATGATTTTGATACCCTAAACAATGTACGCGAGTACATCGCCTGGTCTCAAAAAACGACCCTAATTACGCGTTTTTGTACATGAGCATGATATCCACCTTGGAATACAAGTGCCCCCCCCCCCCCCCCCCCAAAAAAAAAAAAAAAAAAAAGAATAGTCTAGTCTAGTCTATAGTGTATGTCAATACTTCAATGAGGGATTCTATAGAGCTTTATTCAGTCAGGCATAATAATATCTCATACCCTCGGTCCTCATTGAAGTCTTGACTTTGACCCTAGACTAGACTATTCAACCCTGTCGAATTATCAGCAACAAAGCTGTGAGTCTCTCACAGAGTCTGAAAATGCCCAAAATATAAGTCTCCGTACAACCAAAACCTTGCTAATCAAGCCTGAAACCGATCAAGAAAGTCTGAAGTATAGAGGTTATTGCCTGATCTCATATCACTGAATTAATTCACACTCCTCAGCAACGTCGTCACTCTCTCGTAATCGGCCATGTTTGATTTTGCCACCTCGCTTTCAAATTGGTCATGTGACCAATATTTTAATAAACATTGTGCAAAATAGAATATTTACCAACATGGATTAAGATTTAACCCACAATTGAACAATTTGTCTGCAAAATATTTCAGAAACGTGTGTTTTTGGCAGGAAGTTTATTGTGGGCCGCCAGCTATAGCTGGCAGGACCACTTAGCAATCCGTTGTGCGTGTGTATGTATGTGTGTATGTGTGTGTGTTTGTATGGATGTGTGTGTCAAAAATTGTTAAGTTTTTTCATGGGGCGGCCCACAGCTTATATTCTTTGAATATAGCGAGCGCGAAAGCCGAGAACCGCGAAATTCTAGTGTTTAATCTTTTGTTGGTTAAGAAAAAATGCTTAATTAACCAACGTTTGTATTTTTTTATCACCGTAATATGTTTCAGTGTTTAACCAACGGAATATTAAATGTCATTTTTAATCAACTAATAATTTATATGGCATGTTGTGGATTTTGTTAATCACCAACTTTTAATACGCTGTTTTTTAATATCTGTTTTAACTGTGCACTGTGGCAAATGCTCCCATATCACACAAGATTGATTTTACAGCCAACTGTCTTATCATGTTTGTTGTCTGGGAATGCGAAGAACTTTAAAGTTTCTGTACCACCCAACTTGTGAAACTCATTCCCAATTTTTGAACTTTGTTGATTGTAGCTGTGAGATAATGCTATATCTGTATTCATTGATATGTTTTTGTTATGTGTCAAGTAATTTAAGTGCAAACTAGAACATTTGACTAAATAATTTTCCACCAAGGAAAGGTAAAAAATGACATTTATAACTAGGTCAATGCGAAACGTGGGAAGTGTTAGAAATCATACTTGCTCCATTGAGTTAGCCTATTCTTAGCAAATAAATCAATCAACATACATTGCAAATGTTGTTTCGTGCTATCTTGCTGGCCATATTAATTTGGATCCCTCCCTGGCAAATTTTGCTTGCTAAACTAGATTAACTCTTTCAAAGTTCAAGGCCAGGGAACACTGCCTCATATTTTAAACATTATGCAGATGTAAGCAAGTTGTGATTGTACATCTTCTGCATCGCACCGTATTAGGTGTGAGTGTGCCTTAAATTCTTTGAAAATAAATGAATTTTGCGTAGCATACAAGTTTGCCGATTTTGAACCATTAATTAACCCCACCATTGCAAATTGAGAGTATGCAATGCAATTATATATCACCATTTGAGCAAGGTTCTACCTCTCCTAAAAAAATACATGAGTGCAAATATAGTACCTGTGTTGATTCTGACAGCTGCAGCATCATCTACAGGCGCCTGCATTGTCATCTTGTAACTGTAAAATGTGTGTAAGTTTCCTAACAATGACACCTTCACATTCCCGCATGACAATACACTACCTTTTGGTTCTGACTGATGTAGTGTTCAATCCAACAGTGTCTCTATGTCCATCCTGTAATTTGTGGTGATGTTGTTTTTTAATTTTAACAATGGCACCTTGCACACATTCCAGGAGTGCAATGAACCCCTGTTTTGTCTTACAGTTGCAGTGTTAATCTACGTTTTTATTCTACGCCTGGAATGTATGTAATGTGTCCTTAACAATGTCACCCTTACAACACTTCCAGGTGTACAATAACCACCTTGTGTTGATTCTTCTGACCATTGCAGGTGTTCTCTACAGTTGTCTGTCTGTAATTGTTATCATTGGAATGTGTCAAGTTGCCTCCACAATGGTTACCCTTTCACTCCTATTTTATACCCTCTATTGTACATTTCCAAGAGGTAGGGGACCTCATCAAAAAAGAACTTAACAATTGATTGTCATTCTATATATGGTTTCAAAACTGTCTGCACTTGAACTTGATGCTAAAGCTTAAGGTAGAAGCATTTTTTAAAAGTAGTCCAATGAAATAATTTCATGCCAGTAAGTGGAGGATCTTGATTGGAGTTCATTGATTCTACATGTGTGTCACTGTTATACAAATATTTTTGTATTGTTTGTCAAATCTTAATGGGCTGTCATGTTTATGCTGGATGGAATTAGGTAATTCATAAATTTTAGACAAAAAACGTACATTTGCTCATAATTTTTTTATTCACTGAGATTTCTGCAGTGTCTTCATTCGTAATGTTTGTTTTTGACTTAAAATGTTTTGTTCTTTTATTTTTGGCCTGGAAAACCAATATGTGCTCTCCTTCTAGTTGTAATCATATCTTGTACGGATGTTATTTTAAATTTTCCTGGTTGGTTCATTCTGTTTACTGTTTGTAAGAATGCCCCGGGTAAATAGTTTTTTCACTATTTGGCTCCCAAATTATAATTAAATCAAACAAATAAAAAAAACATGGTAGAGTCCAATGACCACTATATTTGCAGAAGGGGTAAGATGACACTATGATCCTGAATGCAAACTTTACTCACAACCCGTGTGGTGTTTTATTTAATTGAAAATCAAGGCCTTAATTCATTTCAACTTAAGAGCTGGAGAGAGCGTGTATTATGTCTTTCAAGCACAGCCTCAGTGGGGGTGTTTCTTATTTGATATTCCCAAGCTGGTGTAAATTATATTCTTGGACCTTTCTTTCGCAATTTTTCAAACGGTAAAGGTAAAATTGTGCCGGCTCCTGTGCACTTGGTTTGAATGCGAAAATGAGTCTGAAAACGATCTTGCTGACCATAATTTGTGAAGCAGAAAATGCGACTTGAAATCATAAAGCTGCAAATGATAATGCTTGAAATGTATTTTTTATTTCGTTTGGTGGTAGTTACTCTATAATTGTTAGTCAGGAATCCCTCGGACTGTTTTTGCATCAAATTGTGTTTGTAATTTGCCGCACTGTGCGTGTCCTTTGTGTATTTTCCTGTGCATTGTCATGCATTCCTTGGGTACAGTGTGGGCAAATATATTTTTGCGTAATTTCCCAAGGACTTTTGAACCTAGGTATTGTCCATACAATTGTTGTTTTTTTTCCAAAATTGAAAGAGAACTGCCACCATTCTGGAAAAGCGATGTTGCCACTTGAGGGTTAAATGCTAACTCCCCAATTCTGATTGACATTTTACTTGCAATAACCTCTTTTTTCCTCTAATCTCCTCACCCCATCTGTGCGGTGGGATGCCATGTAACAAAATGTCACGTCTTGGTCGAAGCACCGTTAATCCGCAAGCCACAATCTTACATTTTGAGACTACGTTTTCACAGACGTCAGGTCCAGGTGATTACTTTTTAGTTCTTGCACTGAATAACTTCTGAAAGTGTGGTCTGTCTCACAAACCTGTTTAATTGGATTTTCAGAACTTGGCAGTCAGTATGGCATCTGGTCATATACACAGCCAGTTTCTTAACTTTGGTGTACATAGATGTGCCGGTACTCATTTTCCTTTGTGGACTACAGAATACACATTACATTATCTAGAAACTGTATTGAAAGGTACTGCTTAGTTGCTGCAAGGTGCATATCTACCAGACATATAATAAGGATTGCACTTTGTGAGGTACACAGCCATTTGTGTACTATAAAGTTGCCTCTATCCACATGGGTGATGCATGTTAAGTACATAGTAGTAACCTACTATGTGCCTTTATCGTAGGTAATACCCATTTGCTTTATTTACTCAGAGTAGAGTGCCAACACATGGTTGCTCCTATGTAGTGAGTGGGTACACACTGCATTATTATGAATGCTCTTCAGAGTCATATGAGGGATCCAGCTATATAGATTTGCCTTTGTCTTTAAAACTATAGTAAATTTGTTGAAAGGAGCATACAAGTCTTTAATCAAAATGAAAATCAAAATCAAAAAGAAAATAAAATAGTAAGGAGGAAGAGAACTATTGCTACAGGAAAAATTCTCACACACTACATTTAAATTGAAAGTGGTGGTATGTCAGGTGGTTCCCAGAGAAAGACCCATCACTGTAGATGTAAAACATTCATGTATTGATATTTATGTCTCAGCAGGGTGACATAACATGATTTAGTGCAGGTTTAACAGAAGTCCCAGCCTAACAGTTGGTAGTCCTTATGTGACTCTGTGACATGGCAATGTCATAAAATCTCATTGTTAATTTTTTTTTTTTCTTTGGCCCGTTTTATGCCTGTGGTATTTTGTGGTATGTAAGGGTTTCTTCTGAAATTATGGTTGGGTGGTAGGGTTAACGTGCAGCCTGAAGTAGATAGCATATGTTTCAAATTGTGTATATTTATTCACTTGATCACTTGATATGTTTGTACTATCAATATGCTATTGAAAGTTGGTAAAACAATTAGAGTAACCAATATGCTATCTGTAGTAGGTTGCAGAAGCCTAAGCATTACCTTGTGATCAATGATTGATGACAAGTACTTGCTTTCATATATTATCCAACTACTGTTTCAGTGCTTAACCAGTATGTTATTTGCAGTTTACAGCAAAAGCTATCTTCAGTACATAGCCAATGTTAACTTAATAGCAGATAGTTTAGAATTACCACTATTCTGTCTACTGTAGAGAATAATAGTTTAGAATTATTATTTTGCTATCTATAGTAGCTAGCCATAGTTATTGCTTTGGTATCTACAGTAGATAGCATAGTGGTAATCCCAAACCATTGTTATCTTACAGTAGATAGCATAGTGTAATTTTTAATAAAACCATTGCTATCTACAGTAGATAGCATAGTGGTAATTTTAAACCATTGCTATCTATAGTAGATAGCATAGTGGTAATTTTAAACCATTGCTATCTACAGTAGATAGCATAGTGGTAATTTTAAACCATTGCTATCTACATTAGATAGCACAGTGATATTCTAAAATCTAAAACCATTGCTATCTACAGTAGATAGCAAAGTGGTAATTCTAAACCATTGCTATCTACAGTAGATAGCATAGTGATAATTTTAAACCGTTGCTATCTACAGTAGATAGCATAGTGGTGATTTTAAACCGTTGCTATCTACAGTAGATAGCATAGTCGTAATTTTAAACCATTGATATCTACAGTTGATAGTATAGTGGTAATTCTAAACTATTGTCTACAGTAGATTGACTATTTAGGATTACCACTACCACTATACTATCAGCCTGGCTAGAAATTCATTTCGAATCGTCTACAGCAATATCAGTCATTTAGATTTACCATTATGAATGAAGTTAAATTATTTAATTGCTGTTATCCTTGTAGCACTTACTTAAAATGATAACATTGATAATTATCTAGGATAGAAAGATCCTGATTTTCAAGTAATACATTTGATCTAAGCCATTCTCTTCTTCTTTGTATCATTTCAGAGTGCTCAAAACGAGTTAGACTTCTTCGAACTCCTACAGAAAATACAGGTAGGTATAGTGTTACAATATTTCTGATGACACACCCATCTTAAACTTTTGTCTGAATTAGTCCCTCACACCCCGCATAAGAAATATTTATCGTTATAGAATTGAAGCCAGTATTTCTCATGCCTCTTTGTTTTTTATTTGAATGGTTCATATCATCATATTATGCAGTTTCTTAATCTCCCTGTACCTCGGGTCTTATGGCTGTCCCTTTATGTAAATCATCTACAATGCTTCTCGAACCTACATACACACTTGGTTTGTTGTTAAGCTGTGTTTTTGCATGTGTGTCTGCAAACCCTTACTATGCGTGTTAGTGTGGGATAAGTTCTCTTTTGAGCAACAGCTAGACAGCAGATAAACCGTGTTTTATCTGATGCGTTCTAGTAGATAAACCAGTGTTTGAACTCATATGAAATGGGATACCTGATGTCTAACGCAGAGTGAACTGTCAACTAGAAATTGAACTGCGTGTGAAGTGGGCAACTTTGACTTTCTTTTAGGGAAATGGGGGGGCAAGTTGATTTTTTTGGGGAAAGCAATTTTTTTTGATAATAAACAATACGATTTTAACAAATTTGCCCCCAAATTGTGATTTTACCAAAATTTTATGATTTTGGGGCCCAGACTCATTTTGGTCAAAAAGTCCATTTTTCTTTCTCTTTGCTGGAGGGGGGGGGGCTTGGGGGAAAGAAATGATGGAGTAATACCCCACCCCCCACACCCCTACACATCTCACTCCCCTATTCCATCTTCCAATTATTCCATATCAAACCCACCCGTTAAAAGCAACACATTCAGTGATTTGCTAAATAGCAATCGAAAAATCATCAAAAAAATCAGATTTTTGCATGTACGTAACAAGTACAGGTGTCTTAACATGACCCTGCAAATGAATCAGACCAGAAAGCCAAACCGTAATAAGGACAGAATCGGAGATTTGATTCATACTGTCCGACCGACACCTTACTACAACACGGAATTGAATGGGGAATCGTAACTTGGAACTCTGCCGTTTTCTTCCTATTTCCTTTCAATTCTCATCTGGAAAAGGTAACTTTTTAGAATTCTACAGCCTTATCCTTCACTTAGAAGCTATTCCTGCAATTTCAATATTTTTCAAATCACTGATAGTGTCTTTAATTAACCCCCGAACCGCATTCCATCACCTTCTATCCCACACTACATCACCCTGTCAATTACCATCTCCCAATCCCAACCCTACACCATCCCACCCCACCCACCCCACCCCACCACATCCCCCACCCCACTTCCACCACACACACACACCAACACACCATGCTATAATTACCCCACCGTGTTGATCATATTTTACAGATTGCAGGCATATTCACTCCTTCATCTAGGCTTTGCAGCCCTGCCCTCGGTTTAACCTTTAGTGCCATAATTCTATACTTAGCCCGAACAACCACGAAATACCACACTGTTCTACCATCATGGTATTTTGGTGGATTTGCGGTTCATGGCACCCTTCTCATATGTTAACAATGCAACATCAGTGACCCTGCAATTCTCTTGGGGTGCTTGGTGTATTTAGGGATTTGTGGGAGAAGCGTGGCCTAGCGGTTAGGCTTGCCTCTGGCGCAAATTAACCCAATCAAATTCCGGGTTCGAATAACCGGTGGGGTCGTGGCACGTGCTGGTGATTTATTCGGGTACTACATTCGGTATTTGATCGGTATAACAGCTATTGATTAAATACAGAATACCGCTCTCCGTCCATGGTTCACTTGGAATGGGGGCAAATGGATCTGAAAGCATCCCGTCCTTCGGAGGGACGTAAGCCGTCGGTCCCGTGTACAGAGAGGTCACAACTGATACATGTACATCGCAGTCAGGGCCGAATAAGAGTAGGGGTGTAAACCCCTGCACGTTCCCCAATCCGCCCCACCTCAAATAGCGGGCCCATGTTAGAGCTTCCGATCATGGATACACGGCGGCCGCCGGATCAGCACACTAGCTGAATAAATCCTGACACCACCACAACATTAACAATGACTTTTTGACACGAGCAAACAAAATAAGGGATTTCTTATTAAATTACGATTGAGTGTTAGGGATTATGGTGATGTTGATCAAGCAAAACGAGTCTAAATTATCGTCAGATTCATTTTGTTTACCTCGTTCATGTAGCTGTATGCAACCAGTTAAAAATGCAACAATTTTGCTGAAACAACCCCCCATTGAAATTGACCAATTTCTTTCCAAAGATATAATCATTTGAGGTGCCAAAAATAGAAACAAAAGATTTTCTCCTTTTTTGGCTATATCTAAAATCAATGTTTGCGACGTCCTACTCATTTGCTTGATCGCATCACTAATATATCTGAAATGGCTTCTAATAAATTATAGTACCTTGATGCGATGTGATGTGTGGGCTCCCCCTCCTATTAATAAAAATTTCAGTGGGAGATGTTGAACATGATTATGATGATCGAAATCATGCGGAACATAATTTATGAAAAATTTTTTGTGAATATTTTAAAGCATCAGCAGAGTTTCCCCAAATACTTACACTCACTGAAAATAATCTCATCTCATGTTACAATCATACAGTAAATTAATTATTAAATACTGTAATTTATGGCCATATAAAACCTGCTCATGTGAACCCCCTTTGAAAAGTAGGGCAAACTTTTTGACTTCAAAATCAGCAGGCTTAGTATTAATAAATGAATTTCCCGTGTCTGCTGACATGGTTCACTACCTTTCCACATCAATGCCATCTGCTTGCTTAATTAATGTCATAACAAGGTGACATTGTGGAATGTGGTGTAGATTATATTTCTGGGTCACTTGCAACTTCTTTGCTTCATGATTTTTGTGCATGTATATGCGTATATTTAAACTAATCAATTGCCATCATTTAGAGCTCAAAACCGCATGAAAATCCGGTATTCCTACCATTTTTAACGCAAAATTGGATTTTCGCCTGTTCTATGGAAAATGCAAATTTTGCTGGTTCGCGGACTTCATGACATGATTGTGATGCCATACTAGGTATGTTAGTACTTATTTTGGTAGCAATGGAAAGAGGAGGACCAAACCTATCTGCTGGTATCAAAATCATAAGCATCGGGTGCTTTATAATTAATTCTTGGGGGGGTGGTAACCGTATTACAAAAAAAGGCTTGGTAAGACGAGGGTTAATATCAAAACAAACTCCGGGCAAAAGGTCCACTTTTTGCTTTATTTCTTGACAAAAAGGTCCAAAATTTAGAGAAATTTTGACATGTCCTTTTTAAAATAATGAGATGCTCAAAAAGTAAAAAAAGGCCCATTTTAGGGGGTTTAGGTTCAGTGTTAAAGAGGTTTAGTGTTAAAGAGGTGTTGAATATTGAAATTCAGATGTCAATTTCATGATTAAAGCCAATTTCTGTACATTTTCCCCCAAGTTTGTTTGGATAGATTCCCAATTTTGTTAACACCCATTTGTTCTACAAATGTTGCATCTGAGCACCCTTTGAAGCATTCTAAAAAAATAGAATGTGCTGACCACCTTTTATATAATTTTTTTGCTAAATAGTAAAACCAGTAGTCAATAGGGACAGTTTTAATGGGACACACTATATTATTCAGATTAAAAGATAGGATTGCTCTCAGAGTCCTGTTTTCAGAAGACTCCGGAAGTATGCGTTAAGTATAGACAGCACAACTATAGATACAATCTACATACACAAGGTGTATATTTCATAGGGATGAAAGAAAAGTCAAATTTAAGGCCCTACTTTTGTGAATTCCCCTGTGAAACAAGCATGTCATGCATGTCATCTAATTTGGCCACCGTTTTTTTTAAACCCCATTTTGGAGTCTAGTTTTATTGTAAATTCCCCTGCGGGAAATATGTCCTATATTTTATGATCGAATATTATTACCTAATTGACCAAGGCATGAATGATTTTGTTATTACCAAAAAAAAAAAAAAAAAAAAAACATGATTGTGATGCCATACTAGGTATGTTAGTACTTATTTTGGTAGCAATGGAAAGAGGAGGACCAAACCTATCTGCTGGTATCAAAATCATAAGCATCGGGTGCTTTATAATTAATTCTTGGGGGGGTGGTAACCGTATTACAAAAAAAGGCTTGGTAAGACGAGGGTTAATATCAAAACAAACTCCGGGCAAAAGGTCCACTTTTTGCTTTATTTCTTGACAAAAAGGTCCAAAATTTAGAGAAATTTTGACATGTCCTTTTTAAAATAATGAGATGCTCAAAAAGTAAAAAAAGGCCCATTTTAGGGGGTTTAGGTTCAGTGTTAAAGAGGTTTAGTGTTAAAGAGGTGTTGAATATTGAAATTCAGATGTCAATTTCATGATTAAAGCCAATTTCTGTACATTTTCCCCCAAGTTTGTTTGGATAGATTCCCAATTTTGTTAACACCCATTTGTTCTACAAATGTTGCATCTGAGCACCCTTTGAAGCATTCTAAAAAAATAGAATGTGCTGACCACCTTTTATATAATTGTTTTGCTAAATAGTAAAATTGTAGTCAATAGGGACATTTTTAATGGGACACACTATATTATTCAGATTAAAAGATAGGATTGCTGTCAGAATCCTCTGTTTTCAGAAGACTCTGGAAATATTGTTTGGATAAATCCCAAACAATTTTCTTGCTAATAGTAAAAATTGTACGTCGTTCAGCATATTTTATGGGACAACACTATATTATTTTCACTAAAAGATAGGAGTGCTGTCCAGAGTCCACTCTGTTTACAGTAGAGTAACTGGAAAATATTGTTTTGGTTTAAATTCCCAAAACAATTTTCTTGCTAAATAGTAAAATTGTATGTCATAGGTAGGGACATTTTAATTGCACCCTATATTATTCAGATTAAAAGATAGGGATGCTCTCAGAGTCCTGTTTTCAGAAGACTCCGGAAGTATGCGTTAAGTATAGACAGCACAACTATAGATACAATCTACATACACAAGGTGTATATTTCATAGGGATGCAAGAAAAGTCAAATTTAAGGCCCTACTTTTGTGAATTCCCCTGTGAAACAAGCATGTCATGCATGTCATCTAATTTCGCCACCGTTTTTTTTTTAAACCCCATTTTGGAGTCTAGTTTTATTGTAAATTCCCCTGCGGGAAATATGTCCTATATTTTATGATCGAATATTATTACCTAATTGACCAAGGCATGAATGATTTTGTTATTACCAGGGTTTACGCTTATGTTGTTTACGGGACACCTGCTTGAATTAAAATAATCAAAATATTAGATTATTATTGGGGTCAGTTTCGTATACTTGATCGCTTATGGATACAGAAGGTTGCATGCATTTCTTATATTTTGTGGTTTCCGCTTTCCTCCAGGCGGGAGTTATAATTTCTCAGAATTAATTTTCTTTGAAGGAGAAGGAAAAAACACCTGTTCAATGATACGCATCCTTTTTTTAGTTCACTCAGACCACATGATATAAAGCCTGTTTTTTTTATTTTTTTTATTTTATATATTTTTTTGTTTTTGTTTTTTTTTTCACTTGCACTTTGGATCAAGTTTTAAAGTGGCAGGAGGAGATTTTCTTGAGGATACATATTTCTCATAAATTGCACTTGATCGGTTGTAGGCCGCCTACCGAATGTTTTGAAGGTGTAGTGGACAAACAAGTGCAAAAGAAAACCGCAAACTTTGTTTTGAAGTTGCCCACTATCGTAATCGTCCCCTATAGAAAACCATGCTCTGATTTTCTGTCGTGCACGATGGAAAATACTAAATCATCATCTTATTACATAAAGACGGTGTATTTAGCTTATTAATTTCAGGTGTGATCTAATACATTTGTAAGCATTCAAAATTTGCAAAAAACCTGGGTTTGAAAAAAAAATGGGGGTACTTCTTTCTGGAAACGTCTCTTTAACAGACTACCAAGGCACACAAAGCTCATTCATATTTCTGCTCTTACATCTGCTGCACATAAATAACATACTGCCCTTACCAGTCCACACCCAGACGAATTCATTTGCTGGATTGTAGGTTGGGGAAAAAAATCATCAAACCTCGGACAGTCTCTCTTAGCGTGCGTGCAGTGGCGAAACATGTAATATGACAAACACTTTACAAGTTGAGAAATGAAAGTGCATCCCACTAGCAGGAAATAAACACAGAATGACCATAAAAAAGCATCAGAGTGGATCTAAAGAAAGGCAAAGGTTATCTCTAATCTTGCAACTAGCGAGCCAAATTCTATTTGAATTGAGGATGGGGGAGTCGGGAGATTCCTTTTGTATTGCTTAGATTAGATTGGATTGAATTGAAGGCAACTGATAACACAAAAACATTAGCTGGATTACAGCTTCGCATAGGCCCAGGAACTTAATGAAAAAGTGACATATGAGAGATCCAACCATCCCACACTTTTTCTTTTTCTTTTTAAAGTTAGATCAAAGCCTAGATCAAATTCTATTAGAAATTTGGTTTCTTGAGAAAATTTGTT